>JAGDQP010010564.1:15656-55441 GCA_022664845.1 Lepisma saccharinum | reverse complement strand
TGAACTTTTCTTGTAGGACGTTACAATATTTAATGGTAATTCTGCCAATGATAGCTGTTCGAGCTGTCTGGTTGGATACGTTTGCGTCCTCCTTTTTGCGGGGTGTTACACGGCCTTGTTGCTACCTTATAAAAGTCAGTAATTTTGCTCTTATTACTGGAAGATGACATTTTCAAAAGTTTGCTAACTACTAATAAATTGACCTATGGCACTGATATCTACCGTAATATCAAACACACACACACAGAAAGAGAGAGAAGCGCACAAACACGCGGACGCAAAACACACAGGCAACGTCGCGCGTTTTTAGTTCTCGAATTAAGTTGTCATTCAAAGGCCAACGACAAGAGACAAACTAACTTAAACATCAACAGTTTAACACTACATGTGTTGAAATTCAAGACAATAATATTCCATGTTTTATTTCAGGGAAGCAACAACTATATGAGTGAATGAGCGGTTTTGTTTAACTGCTGCATATTTTATTGTCATACACATTTTGTGCAACTTCCACAGAAATCGGCTGATTGGGACTTTGCAATTTCTATAAACATTTTCTATTTTTCACGGTACCCAGAAGTGTTTAGGAGATGTAATAACGATCAGTCCCTATTCAATGAACCGGCTTGTATATGAGGAAAAAAGATCTAAGGAAAGATAGAAAGAAGGAAGAAAAGAGAAACCTGTGAGGCTATATTTCAGCTCTTCAGAAAAAATATATTCACAATTGACGTTTTTGGCTACTATTTACAGCCTCGTTGACCATATGCGTGAGTTACATCTTCCCTCTCATCTCGTTTCCAGTTCCACCCTCCTTCCGTGCTATTCCAGATTTCCAATTTTCGGTGACTATCATCTCTTTGAAGACAGGAAGTGGTTATTTTTACGATCACACTAGGAAACAAAAGTGGTTGAAGCATAGGGAGGGCAGAAGATAAAATGCACCATCTTTTATGGACCTCTATCCAGCAGCAAAACCTGTATACAAAGGCCTGCTAAACTAAAAGCAAAGAAAAAGAAACGAGGTGCACCTAACAAAACTGACAGTAGTGTTTTTCCAGTATCGCAGAAGCTAATTTCCCACCCAAACACGGGCGGAAAAGGTGGGTAGGAAGATTTAGCCCCCCCCTTCCCTTTGGAAATGTACTGTAGTTTGTATTGCATTATCCAGATAAGATAAGATAAGATAAAATAAATTGTATGGGCGGTAACAGCATGCATTATCCAGAGCTGAAATAAATAGTAGGTTAAATAAAATAAATCTTGAACCACGAAAATTGTTGTACAATAAGGAAGTTTGTAACCTATAAAGTTAGTTAAGTCAGTTATATAACTGACTGTCGCATATATTTCCTATTATTGGTTGTTGTAGTTTTGAGAAATCGCAGCTTCTTTTCTGAATTCGTTTGTAAACAAAGTTGTAAACGCTTGTGATTACGTGTAATAATGGAACAGATTTTTTAAAAAAACTGCTGTACGGTGTCGGCGGTAAATAGAGCAAATTAAACAAACCTTACAGTGCAATGGATTCTGATGTTTGACATAGAAAAAATCCCCATTTCGGCCCGATACGAGTCCGGAAAATCTCGAGCGCGGCCCAGCAAATAAATGCTGCGTAAAGTACCTGCGGAGCTTCACAACGATTCCCGGAGACGTTTCTATAACAGAAACCTTGGGTAAGCACAAAGCTAGTTGTCATGACAATGCACGTGAGAGCTTTGCCACTGTCATGAACTACGTATTAATGACTTTATCCAGTTAATACAGAATTTAAAATTTATTCAGGCTGATTTTGTCAAGTATTTATTATTTGTCCACAGAAGAAAATGGGCCTTTGGAAATATTTAGCCTTGCCCCGCCAGGCCCGAAATCCACCCCTGGTTGTTACCTAACAATTGATTGCTTTCGTTCGGAATCTTGTTTAATTAGTAACAAATAATACATTATTTTTCTTAATGGCCAAAGATCTAAATCAATAGTCGCTCAAAATTAAGATTATGTGCAAACTGACTATTACAGAAATTGCTGTAGTCAGTGCTTTACGCATTGTCCTCAGGGAGGAAAATCTATCCTCAAAGTTTTTATTTTCCCCTCAAAACGTTCTGACTAAGATTTTCATCTTTCTACAACGTAAGGGATTAGAACTGGAAGACTTTGTTACATTTATATTTATTAGAGTGAAAACTCATTTATCCGGATAGGACCGGACTCGTTCCGGATAAACTAGATTTACAATATTTTCATGTTATAAGCGCCTGGAAATACATAAATAGTTTATCATTATTATTGAGAAACATGGTAAAATAAACGGTAGATATAGTAAAACACTGTACATTTACACTGCGCAGAATTAATTAAATGCGTCAATTTTTATACGATGTATTTTGAAAACGACAAAAAATTACTATATATATTTCGAAATTCGTTCCGGATAAACGTGATTTCAGTGTACCTCAAAATTGCTTTGAAGAGCACAAATTCTCAAATTAACCACGTTCGATTACTTCTAAAGCTGTTCCGATTTTTAGCCCGTTCCAAACATAGTCGGAAGGTGGTTTCAAACAAAATATAGCCGCAGAAAGCAGCCTGTTTGCAGTAAAAAAAAATGCGTCGTATTTGGATTCTTTTAACCTTGAAAGTTTGTTTTGTACAAGGTGAAAAGAAATATTGCTGTGTTGTGTCTAAAACGGAAACTAACTCATCCATAATAGAACGGTGAATTTCTATTCTGGGTTGTATCTGTAATGAATTAAGACAATTATGTTGTTGCTTTCAGAAGCTTCGGTGCAGTTAAACTCAATTCAGGTGAAAAAATTCAAAATTGGTATCACAAGTCACCCTTCAATTGGAGCTCTTTAAACTTAAAAATATGCCAGAGGGGTCCATTTCGGCCAACAGTGAACAGTTTTGAATTCCCATATTCCTTTGCGGATGACGTAAGTGGTAGGAATTTGCTGGGAACAAAAGATCCATGTATGACTCAGCGAACCCCATATGGAGAAATCTTAGCGTCGGTAGATATCCTGTTATCAGCGGGACGTAGTGTTTTAAAGGCCTGGAAAAAAACCCGGAAATTTTGGAAAAAAAAAATAGGAAAATTTTTTTCCCCCGCGAAACAAAAAAATCGTGGTTTTATTGACGAAATTTGTTTTATTGCCTTTTCATCATCAATATCAACTATTTAACACACCGAATGCATTTGTTGTTTACGTTTAGTACAATCAAATGATCTTATGTTAAAACATGTACAAAAAAGTTTCAATATACTCTCATTAGCACCCTTGCACGTTAGACAAACGTTGTTCCCTTCTGTCCCTTAGGCATCTTTGGCTCAGACCCAGAAAACGTACATTTTGCTTGAAATCTTTGTCAGATGCAGTCCGATTGCGGATTTTTTTTCTAAATATATGTTTTGAACATCAACTAACATTTTAACTAATTCACTGATCATAAAATGTTGTCAGGGACCCCGTACAAGTAAAAAAAACGTTATTTTCCAAAGTAGCACGAAAAATTGGAAAATAACCTTTTTCCCTTTTTTTTTTCAGCGACCAATTTTTCCGTTTTTTTTTTAAACACTAGGGGGACGCAACACCAAACAAAATCGATGTTCAGTATTTCGCTTCGACATTAAATGTACAAGCAGTTAATCAGTCGTTGCCTGGAGAGTAGCGTGACAGGTTTGTTTCTAAATTGTTGGTAGAATGCGATAAATATTTTGAATTTCACAATTATATGAGAGCCAAACTTCAAACGTTACCATGTATCATTGCCTAGTGATGTCTAAAATATTTTACGGCTCATTTTCAAACACGTTTGCGTTGCTTGCGATTTGGATGAATAGCCAATTGAAACACGTGTTTTACGTATTACGTAATAAAACACCTGCTTCAATTGGCTTCACTCTAATCGCAAGCAAAGCACGCAACGCAAGCGTGCATGTAAATCAGGCTTTACTTTTTCTGTTTTACGACTATAATTAGAACAAAGTGCAACAGCACAACTCGTATTGCTCTTGCTCATGTTTTTAAGAAAAATGTAGGACATCCTTCACAAGTAAGCGAACAACTTACCCGTAGGTTTAAAGATTCCCTCAAAATGATTTAACTGACGTCATCAACGCAATGGAATATGGAAAATCAATTTTCTCTACTTGTTGAGAATGGACCCCTCTGCGTGACTGCTAATTTCCCCTATCGCAAGAGGCACTGTAATAGCATGACGTGGCCTGATTGGTTGCGGTTGTCTCTAGCTACCTGGCGATGTCCAATCTTAGCATAACACTAATTTCTCTTAAGGCAAACTCTTTGCTACACCTCCAGTTTTCGTCATACACCATTCAGCCAATCAGAGCGGAATGGTTTACCTGTATACATATACATTGAAAATATGCAAGGTTTTGAGCCAAGGACTTGTCAGTGAGTAAAAAATCCTTGCAACTATTTATCTTCCTCCGCGTTCCGAGTGAGCACATAAAATTAGTATTAAACGTCATGTGCATCGCGAATAATGAAAAAAATGATATAAACTACCTTCGCTCGCACGCCATTATGTCAATAAGTTTTGTGGCAGAGTACGTGACATTCATAACATGAAATTATGCCATTTGTAGTACTGCGTATGGCGCCATGTTTGTATGTGCTTATTCCATGGCGGGTGTAGTTATAAAAAAAAAATCATTAAAATTATTATGATTACCAAAAGCAGATATTTAAGTGGACAATTTTATTGATTTTGATCGTGTGAGCTATGCTATGAAGAATCTAATTTTAAAACTCCTGGCTCAAGTTACAACAGTCTCCAGCTCTTTCCGACACGTATTATTATACAAGAAATGTCTGCTGGAACAAAATTAAGGTTTCAAACAATATGTTCAGAAAAAGAAAAACCCTTACCTAATATTCCTTGACTTCTCTAGATGCCTGAAATTATCCACGAAATTCCTAGATTTTTCAGTTCCTTTCACTTGTAAGCTGAATTCCCTGATTTTTTAAAGTTTTCTAGATCACTTTTAGAATCATGCCTTACCAGCTACTAATTCAGAATGCTGTAGTATTTGATATTTTATTGCTAATTTCAATACCTTTTAATGTATTATAAAGCACGTTTCGCTAGTTTTTACTTAGCCACTCATAAGAAAAGGGGGAGGCATTCATCCAGCAGTGGATAGAAAACGGTTGAATATGATGATGATGATGAACGACGTAAAGATTGTTTATTTATGAACTATATTGTAATGCTTTGTTTACATTTCTAACATTTTACTATGGTAAAAGTTAATCGAGATCATTTTAGAAATATAAACTCAAGTTACCTTTAACGCGGGTTTCAAATTTAACCAGCGTCTTCTTACGTTGGTAATCTAAACGCAACTTACTCATTAGGCGCGGCTCATTAGTCTATTTCTATCTTTATGGAAATATACAACATCCTAGTGATTCGTATCACTTTTAAAGTATAAAATAATGACGGCAGTACATTTATAGAATGTTAAAATTTGTTTCTTTTCCAAAACAACTAGTATTTTAAAATGTTCTGGCATCCTTTGAATGCCAAATAAACCTTTAACTTAGCGACATCTTCGAGGTCCGTGAAAGTTTTTTTTTTTTTAAATAGCTTGCCGGTCCGTTAGTATAAAATGGTTGATAGCACTGTTCTCAACTATTCTCGGCCAGAGATCGTTCGGAAATTTCTTGAACCCTTTAACCTTTTGTCTGTGTAAACCTTGCTAAAACAAAAGTCTTACGGCACTTCCGAATTTGAGGTAAATATTTTTATCTACCACACAACAGGCAGGGAGTCCCAAAGATGTTATCTGCAGTTCTTTTATCTGAGAAATGGTATCTACGATCCAAATATTATGAGCCGAAAATTTAAAATCTAATTCATAATGTGGGTAAAGTGAAATTGATGATAGCGAAGAAATGTAAAAATTACAGTAGGAATCAACGTGTTTAACATATGTGAAAGTGTTGAAACTTAAACACAAGCAAAGTTTTGAGCAAATTCTACAAAGAAAATAACTTGCTACCACTTGCTACCTTGCTATGTGTTGGTTCAATGGTGGGCGTGTTTATATAAATAATAATTATTATTATTATTATGACTTCCAAAGCCAAATACAGGGGTTGGACAAAAAAATCTAAAACGTTTGAAAAAGTGTGAAAATCATACCTAGTATGGTGTGGGGTCTCCTTTTGCGTCCAAAACAGCTTGGTCCGACGTGGGATGGACGTATACAGCTCCTGAATCGTGGTGTGTGGAATGTTGTACCATTCTTCCTCCAAAACATGCTCCAGTTCCTTAAGGGATGATGGTGGAGGGTAATGAGATCGAACACGCCTTTCTAACACAGACCACAATGGCTCAAAGATGTTCAGATCTTGTGATTGTGGAACCCAGGGGAGGTGTGATAGCTCCTGGTCATGCTCCTCAAACCATGATTGCACCGTTTTTGCAGCGTGACAGGGTGCCAGATCTCTTGGTAGATGCCATCACCATCCAGGAACAATGTGTGGGCCATGGGTAGAACCTGGTCCCCCAAAATGGCCTCATACGCCTTAGCATTCATCATTCCATGCAGGGCTATGATGGGACCTGCAGAAAACCACGATATCACTGCCCATACTGTAACAGAACCACCCCCATGCTTTACAGTTGGGCGCAGACAGTCTGGATCATAGGCCTGCGACGGTGTTCTCCATACATAAACACGACCGGTTGTTGGAAACAAGGTGTAGGTCGATTCATCGGAATACATTACGTGTTTCCACTGATCAAGCGTCCACTCCTTGTGGTCATTGCACCACTGGATACGCCGCTTCGCATTTACTGCTGTGACCAGAGGTTTGGCGATCGCGGCCCTGCCATGAATTTTCATTTCATGAAGTTACCGTCGCACTGTTTTTGATGCAACCGGGTTCTGTAGGTCGGAATTGAGTTCAGACGTAATTTTCATTGCAGTGGTCTGCTTTTGTAGCTGCTACAATCCTATCGGACAGGATTGTCTTTCGACCACTGTTGTGCTTTGCAGACGTTGTTTGCCCATGCATTGTGTATGCCCTCGTGACATTGGACACAGTGCCTGTCGATACCCCCACAATGGTCGCCACTGTTGTCACTGAAGCTCCAACCAGAAGGGCACCAACGATCATGCCTATTTGGAAGTCTGTCAGGTCGCCCATTTTACCGCACCACTTGCACACCACGACACTCACAGGTGAACTGGGTACTGCTGACGGAAGAGGAAGGTCCACATGACACATTGAAAACAAAACACGATCGGCAACCGCAACACGTGGTGTACAGTGGCGGGCCACACTTACGTGTCCTGTATGACGTGTTTTTTTAGATTTTTTTGTCCAACCCCTGTACTTAAGTAGACAATTTCATGTAATTTGTCCGTGCGAGCTCTATAGAAATAAAATGAATTTTAAAACCTCTGCCTCCAGTTGCAAGAGTCTCCACCTCTTTCAGGCATGTCTTATATGTCTGCTGTAGCAAAATGAAGGTTCCAAATAATATGTTCGGAGAAAGAAAAATGTATACTTAATATTACCTGACTTTAGCGAGGGTTCGAAATTAAATTTAACCTGGGAGAATCACATTATGAATACTGTAAATAAACTAAGCAGATTATGTTATGGAATTAGGAGTGTTAGCAAGAAAGTAAGTCTAGAAGCTGCTAAAAGTCTATATTATGCGCTGTTTCATTCTCGTATGAAATACGGTATAATGTTCTGGGGAAATGATACGAAAACCTTACCGCTATTAGATTGCAGAAGCGCGTGGTTAGAATAATAGCAAATGCGAAACCAAATTCTCCATGTCGAAAACTATTCCAGGAAAAGAAAATATTACCTTTGCCATGTGTATACTTATATGAGCTCTTACTATATATAAGAAACAATTCTAGAAACTTTCAAATAAATATTGATGTTCATCATTATAATACTCGAAATAACAGCGACGTTCAATTTTTCTGTCACACCACGAACATTTTCCACAAGAGTGTAATGCATTTAGGGGCTTCCATGTATAATGCTCTCCCATCAGCAATAAAAGACGAACTATCTTAGCCACGATTTAGCAAGAAGTTAAAAGAGTATTTACTTACTCATTGTTTTTATTCTGTAAATGAATATTTGAATCAATGTACAACCTAGTAGTTACTAGGACGGGATTTTGTATTTATATAGCTGTATATTGTAACATTTGCAAGTATAATTTATGTATAATATCACCTTGAATAACTGTGAACTGTATGTAATTGTCTCTGTTTAGACAAATCCCATATCATGTAACATGATCAGTGGATGAAATAAATTGAAATTGAATTTTCATAAAACTCTTTGTTGTTCTTTTTCAGTCTCTTCTACTTGTAAGCTGAATTCCCTGACTTTTGAAAGTTTTTCAGGTCACTGGGAATCAGTGCTTGCCAGCTACTAATTCAGGATGCTGTATTATGAGATTTTAATGGAATTTCAACGTTTCTAATGCATTATAAGAACGTTTCGAAGCAGAATTAGTTTTTATTTAGTCACTCTTATGAACGCCTTTTAATTAAGTAAGGATCGTTTACTTCAGTGTGTGTCCTGTCGGGAACATCACAATTAAAGACCTGAATTTCAAAACATCCAAAGTCCACTTTTTTTTTTTCATATTTACATTTTTTTCTGTTCGTCGGTATCTATGTTCCAATGGTTATCCACTTGCATTATTACATCCCAATCATACCACAGAAATCTTTTTTAATAAAAAATAATTTAAGCTGAATAGAATAACATACCAGGACTTGGACTGTTCTTTTTGTTCCTGCTGAAAAAAATACTGCGATGAACTTAGGATGTTTTGTAATTTAGGTATTCCATTAGAATTGGGCGTAATTTCCTTTTGTGTTTTTCATTGTCCCAATGTGATGTCCCAATTGAATTATGTGATGTTTAAAATTGTACCAATTTCCATACACCGTAAGGAACACGATGGTATTTATGATACTTAAGAGAAATATAAGTTTACTAAGATTTTCTTTTATTCCAAGTATAAATTGTAAATTGCTAAATGGAAATTGTATACATTCGACGAAATATGTAACTGTGACAGGAGTATTTTGCTTGGTTCTACTAAGCTCGAATGAAACGTTTATCACATCTGGAACTAAATATCCTCGTAAAGGCCATTTGTTCGTTTCATAATTAGCACGGCTTTTCCACTCGCAAAGAAAGTAGTAATACTTCGTATTACCCTGCTGAAGACTAAGTTATAATACCGATCACTTTCAAATCACCACATACCTGTATATTCCATTTGTGTGGTGCATCAGGGAGGCCGATGTCTTCAAAACAAGAACCAATGAAAGAAAACGAAGGCCATTTTCGTATTCAGTGACATGGAATTACTAAAAAAATATGGATCCACGAAAGGCACGTTTTGGTTGTTGACCAGTGTAATTAATAAATATGTCCTTCATGACATATTTATTTGAGAACCCGTTACAGTTTGAAAAACATGTAGACCTATTATATCTTACATTTTACATTTCAAAGCATTTAAATTGTCTGTAACTTTTGTTAACTAGATAGGACGTTTTGGTGTAAAGATTAAAATTTGTACACCAAAATATTCTCACTCTTAATTATCCGTACACCGAAACAGCCGTCCACCCAAACGTCCTTCACCGAAACTACCGGCACCCTCGAAAAGCACTTCGTTGCTGGAACTCAAGTTCAAAACACTACTATAAAATTTGATGGTGGGCCAATTCTGTAGCTAAACCAGGTGGGCTGAAGTTTGCCAGTCTAAATCTTAATTCTTTGATTACTCTCTAGAGGCTGGTGAATTCGGCGGTCTGCGTGCCTAGGGATCTCATTAGAACTTCAGTCATTAAGTTTTGTTTTCATTATTTCCCACGCATTTTATTTCCTTTCATGGTTATACGAACTTAGAACTAGCATTTGGGGCGGTTATAGTGCACCATAGATCTCCGGAACTAAAGGTAAGACAATAAAACAATATTCTAGAAATGGATTGCGGGAACATGGCTTGCATTTGTAATGGTACTCCACAAGAAACCTTTAACGCCCCTTGCACACAATGTGTATATTTTAATGTATAATTAGTTCGTAATTTTATAGTATTGCTCACTGAGGAAACAAAAAACTGAAAAGTCAGTTTGGTTTATCCCACACAGTGTATACCGGTTCATCTCCTTTTACTGTGTCCAGTAAATTGAATTCTAAATTAATTTAAGTATGCTCTATCGATCTGCAATGCTGTATTAAATGTTACTAATGAGTTAAGTGTTCCTGTTAAACATAACACAAAACATATCGTGCAGAGAATATCCACTTACTCTTGATGGATTTTGTAATCAAAATGTGAGGTAGACTAAAACACAAATATGAACTTTATTATGTACAAGGGAGTCTGTAATGAGACGCTCACGAGAAAATGTTTAAATAAACCCTTGTACATAATGCACTGAACGAGTTTTTCTAATTAGCTATTGCGGTCAAACTGATGAGATCAGGCTAGCATCTAAGAGGTTGTGGGGTCGAATTTCCACTGGAGTGTGGATATTTGCTCCTTTCAAAAGTATTGTGCTCATGTAATAGCGACGGATAAACGTGTATATTTACTAGTGACGTAAAAAAAATGAACGCCGAAAAAAGTAGTTAAAACCTATTTTACCCTAATTTTTCGTACTACTTTGAAAATTAACCGGTTTTATACCATTTCAAGGCAGCTAAAATTATTTGCTCATTAATAGTTAAAAGACAAACATTTATATTAATCTGGATTGGGACTCGCAGAAACAAAATTGTGTTCCTTATAGACTTTTAAAGACCGAAAAGAAAACATTTTTTTTTTCCACGAGGGAAAAAAACACGGTTTATCGAGGAAATCGTTTTTTTTTCCTTCTCATTACCAATATTATTTACTTATCATATCTAATGTATTTTTTGTTTGGTATAGTACAATTTCGATTTCAATTTTTTCAGCTTGTACATTAGCTTACGAATAGTAAGCATTACAGTTGTCAGAAAACAAAACATTACATATTATTAGTTAAATATTCAGTCATTGTGTAATAAGAGTTTTGTACAAAGAAATTGAACAGTCTTCTCTTAAATATATTAATATTGCTTATACCTTTCATGTCTAGCGGAAGTTTATTGTATAAGCGTGTACAGTTCATATATACGCTTTTTTTGAAAAGAAGAGGAATTTTGCTGTGTAACATATACATTTTTTTGTTGCCTAGTATTATGTAAATGAATACTATTACAACGAATTAATAGTTCTTCATTTTTTTTTACATATAAAATAGACCTGTACATATATAGACATGGTAAAGTCAGCAGTTTTTGATTCCTGAACGTATCTTTATAGGATGTACCTAAACCTAAACATAAAATTAACCTAATTGCTCTCTTTTGTAGACGGAATAGCGTTATAACCTTGGTTGAGGAACCCCAAAAAATCACTCCATAGTTTATTAGTGAATAAAATTTTGCAAAGTACAACGATAAAAGTGACTGGCGTGAAACAGTATTACATAATCTGTAGAGCGCAAAGCATACTGAACTTAGTTTACTAGCTAATTTGTTTATATGTTCATCCCATTGCAAATTATCTTGAATTAAAACTCCTAAAAATTTGACCGAGGATGAGATTTTAATTGTCCCTGAATCAAGGATAGCTAAGGGAGAGAGCAGGCTTTGTTTTTTTAGATCAAAATTAAGAATAGTTGTTTTTTCATAATTTAAATTCAGTTTGTTTGCTGAAAACCAAATTAGAAGATTGTCAAAAGCAAATTTCAAATTTTCGTTTAATTCCTTATAGAGTTGCCTGACACCACTATATTTACATCATCAGCATATAGTCCACCGAAACTAGGTTGTATACATTTAATTGTATACAATTAAATGTTCTTACGTTAAAAAATATACAAAAACATTCAATTTACGTTAATAATGCAATATATCTCATTAGCACCCGTGTACATGAGAGAAAAGTTCTGTTCACTTTTGTCCCTTAGGTATCTTTGGCTCAGGCCGAGAAAACTTACATAATGCTTCACATTTAAAAATGTACAAAAACTCAATTTACATTACGAATGCAATGTATCTCATTAGCACCTTTGTACATGAGAGAAGTTCTGTTCATTTTTGTCCGTTAGGCATAATTTGAAACTTACATAATTATTCAAAACTTTGTCAGATGCAGTCCCATTGCGATCTTTTAAAAATGTTTTGAACATGAACCAACATTTTAACTAATTCATTGATCATAAAATGTTGTCAGGAACCCCGTAAAAGTAAAAAAAAAAAACAACGTTATTTTCCAAAGTAGCACGAAAAATAAAAAAACCGTTCTTTCCTTATTTTTTTTTCGAACGTTCAATTTTTCCGGTTTTATTAAAAGCACTATTCAAAACTTTTTCAAAGGCAGTCCCATTGCGATTTTTTCCCTAAGTATATGTATTGAACATGAACTAACATTTTAAATTAATTCTTGAATCATAAAATGTCAGGGAGCCCGTAATAGTAAAAAAAAAATCCTAAGTAGCACGACAAATTAAAAAAAAATTTCCGGCGTTCAATTTTTCCGGTTTTTTTTTTTTATAAAAAAGACTGGTTCCTTAAATGTGCATTCAATGGTTGCCACTTTGTAGGCGATGTAGTGAGTGAAGTAAAAGAAAACGAAAAATTGAATGCCCGAGAATAAACAGAAAAAAAAAGTCCTACTTTGAAAAAAAAAATATTGTTTTCTGTTTCCAATCTGGGGTTGCCCTAACATTATTTGATAATTGATACATGGTTAAAATATGAGTTAATGGTGCAATTTAAATGCTGAATAATAAAATTGTGTTGAGACTTGCAAAAACAAAACTATATTCCATAAATATGTATTCAATTTATTCCAGCTTGCAGTCAGTCACATATTGCATTGCGTTAGGATGGGACAATGGTGCAGTTTCGTTTGTGCGATGATTGCATGCAATGATCGGAAGCAACTGTTGCACGCGACACTGCATTGACAATTTTACGGGAAATCAAAGGAGTCGGTTTTGTTTGTGCATCCGACGCATGATGTCGCATTCAACTATGGGAACGACTCCTCGGAGACCTGTCAAGCTGCAGCAATAGCATGCGTTGCAGAGTATTTTGCAGTTTACATTCGTGTTTTCTTTGAATTTGGAAATATTTTGTGCCAATTATAAACTTCAGCGGAGATGACAATTGAAAGCTACGTCTAGAATTGAACGAAAATGTTATGGAATTGTTGGTAAAACCCGAAAGAAAGAGAATGCATGCACAGATGTAGTAATTTTGGAGCTCAATAGCTGGAAGCAGAGTACTTTAGCAGCTTGAAGTAACACTATTGTTGTATATTAAATGAAATTTGAGTTTAGTTTAAAACACTTGTTATATAATTACTAAAGCTGTTTCTAATCTATCTAAAATTCTGATACTGCAAAAGAATATTGTTTACAGAAAGATCTTAAACCTCTAATACACGAAAAATAAATCATACAGTTGTATAGATATAGTCTTATATCTAGTGTTAAATATTTCATAACTAAATCTAGCCTAACTGGGAATTATTAGTTCAGTATCGAGGACATTTTAAAGTAATACGCACAAGCGAGAACACTGCGCGTACGATCTCATTAGGATCGACGGTAATTTTCATTGTCGGAAGGTGAAGTTAGCCAGAGTAGCAGTCATTGCACAAAGACTGATCATTTCATCATCAATTTTTTTTTTCACTTTTCTCTATATCTCACGGGGTCCGGCCCCAGGACAGACTACTATGATGGACGGAAAGCACCCAGGACTCCCGCAAACGGTTCCAACAGCAGGTTCATGGCGCACAGTTGAAGGAAGACGATTACAAAAAGACAATAACACAACATCTCAGTCTCGTACTCCATTTCCCACTACCAGTCAACACCAAAGCACCACTGAAGAAACTGCACTTACAGGCAGACAACGACATCAAAAGCGAATATGACCAAATTATTACAGATCAATCGTCAGCAACTGGAACTTGAGACTCACAATATCCAATTTCTGCTTACCATTTATGACCCAAAGTTCCAAAACTCCAAACAAATACTCGAACAACTTTGAAATACGTTTCTCGAAAAATTATCAGTCAAATCATCCCCACCAGAAATGACATGATAATAAAATCATCAGTTCCTAACCTTGCTACATCTATTCGTAACAAACAAAGTTTAGAGATTTTCGAGAAAACAGCCACCATGAATAGCCTCACTAGCAAACTCCAGAAACAAGCAACACCACCTCGAGAACTACCATTACTTTCAGTTGTGATACCCGGCGTTCATCCGTCGTGGACAGACAAAGAGATAGCCGAGGAACTAAAACAAGAGAAATACGAGTTCACTAAAGTCATACGCATTAAATGTAACGCAGGGCCAACATTTCTTGTTCGAGTGTTAATTTCATCCCAAGAAACAGTCAATGATTTCTTTACCCTCGGGGCATATATCTACAGAACGAGACATCGAGTTAAACCCTCACGAACACCACTACCCATGCCGATTAGATGCGAAAACTGCCAAAGCTACAATTCTCATTCTACAACTCACTGCTCGAACCAACCTAAATGTTGATTTTGTACCGGCCCCCATATTACTAGACAGTGCACCAATATGCAACTTCCTCCGAAATGATCAACATGTAGCCAAAATCATCCTACTTACAGTTATAATTGCAAAGCTAGACCAGAACCTGATACAACCAAATCTGATCTTGTACCACTGAGCCAACAACTGAACCTGAAATTTCTGCCAATCATCTCATCCTATCACAATCCATTATTGTACTACCTTCGCCAGACTCACCTTACAAAATGTACAGCCATCACAACGTCCTCGTATCTTACAAGTTCAAACAGCAGCAAAACAAGTATTTCGAGTTTCATCCCATGATACGTACTCTAGGCCATATGTTCATTTTGTCACTGTTCCGCCTGAGACCACAGTCTAAAGCTATTCGTCTGTTCATCACACTGATCACCATGGATATTGTTCTTTTATTCGTCAATATTAGCTCATTACCTAAAAAGAAAGCGCTTTTCGAAGCATTCATACTAGAAGAGAAGTCACAAACATTTCTGCATAATGAAACAAACCTCACTACGAAATCATCATGTAAAATACATGGTTTCGACTTCTCAATCACGAAAATAATATTTCAGCTTTACACGCAAATGATGGTGTTGCCATAGGGTTCAAACCGACCATACCACACCGCATGCATCATGTTCCACATTTGCAGCTGCCAGAACATCTTATAGCTACGTTATATTTCAGAAACCAATATCTCACTTTGGTCACCATATATATACAGTCTGGTCACCCCATACCGTTTCAGTTCTTTCAATTCATTTCCAATACTTTCAAAACATATAGCAGAATGGCTAAAATTAATATTCATAGCCGGTCAGATCGTGAAAACCTTTCCAATACTTTCAAAACATATATCATAATGGCTAAAATTAATATTCATAGCCGGTCAGATCGTGAAAACCTCGACTCACTAAATATATCAATGCTCATACCAATAGACTACTTCAGCCTATACCAAAACCCACCCGACCCAGCCTATTCCAAACTACTTCCGATATCTATCAGCCTATCATCTCTCCCAACAGTACTACCCATTGCAAACTCCAGGTCCTGGATACAATAGGAAGCGATCATGTACCTATCAAGCTTACTATACAACGCCGATATCAAATACGACCAACAGATTATCTCCTGCGTACATCCATCCGATATGACCTAGAAGATTGGAACCAATATCGAAAACCACATCAACGACAAACTACAATCCGTACAAGAACCTACCAGAGAAGATGAATTGTATAACATCTCGGACATCATCACAGATTGCATACAAACAGCAGCCGAGCTACATATACCTACTACGATGTCAACGCCTTACAAGCCAAACTTACCACCGCAGTACCTCACTTTAGTTCGTCGCTCTCGCCAACAGTACCGTGAATATATCCGAACACGAAATCTAGCTTGTTTGCAACTTCATAGCCAACTACAAAGAACAGTACGAAATTACCTAAACGCCTACAAACTGCGACAATGGATAAAAACGTGTAATCAACTCAGAGACACTGTGCATCCTACTAAATACTAGAAGAGCTTTAATCAGCTTATTGGAAAAAGAACTACAACTACTTACTCACTACTTCATTCTGATCAGGATAAAGCCAACGCATTTGCAGAATATTTACAGGAAATCTTCACACCGACAACAGCATAGTACCACGGAACGATCCAATTCATCGCATCTCCAGAAGTGCAACCCGATGACAAGCACCATCTCAACGAAAATCATCACCTCACAACACCAATCACCGTCGAGGACATAACAACTTTAGCACATAAGGAAAATACTTCTCCTGGTTTGGACAGTATTACATATCGGCACATAAAGGAAGGACCGTACTGCTTACTCTATCTGCTATCTATAATTTCATACTGCTCGCACGATATGTACATGCGGATTGGAAAACATCAAAAACGCTGATGTTCCTTAAAACCAATAAACTTCCTGACTCCGTTTCATCCTACCGTCCCATCCAGTTAACCCATACACTTGGCAAAATACTAAAACTCATACTGGTCAGACGTTTTCACATCCATCTCCAAAATCATTTACTTCCAGATCATCAAGCAGGTTTCAGACCAGGATATAGTATCCAGGACCAACTACTCCGTCTTACCAATCACCACAACACCGGCAAACCATCCTGTTTAATATTATTCGACCTAGAGAAAGCTTTTGACGAAGTATGGCACAAGGGACTCATCTCGAAACTTCTACAATTTGGTCTACCCACAGCATACATCCGTTATATTTACAACTTCCTCACAAGTCGCATTGCATACATAACCATCAGTAACGCCAGTTTATTTCCAATTCTCTTACATACCGGAGTAACACAAGGCTCAGTTCTCTCACCGGTGCTATACATCATGTTCTGTTCAGGTCTGCCCACACTGCCTGCAAACACAGCTTTACCAATATGCAGTTTATACAGCATATCTCGCTACCGCCAACACCATTCAGCAAATAAACAGAACATGCAAACAGCAATAAACTCCTTTCATCAATGGTGTAACCCTTGGAAACTCACAAAAAAACGCTGCAAAAACAAGCCATTATCTTTCTTCCACCTAAACAAACATCCAAAGTTCAACGAAATCCCACTCTTCTCACCTTGCAGTTACAGCGAACTAGAATCAAACCTACTACTACTGTCAAATACCTGAGACTCACATACGATCATCATCTTACCTGGAGTGTCCACTTGAAATATCTTACGTCCAAATCCTACAATAGACTCAATCTAATAAAAGGCCTTACCGATACAATCTGGGGCCTCACACCACTTGCCGTTCTTAACAGCTATAGTCTTCCTACGTCCTGTCCTGACATATGGTCATGTAGCTTGGCTGACAGCACCGCAGAAATTTTACGATAAAGTAAAAATATTTGAACGACATGCGTTTCGGCTAGCTTACAGAATACAGTTACCTAGCCCCACTGCAGAGTTGTATGCACTCGTCACTATGCCTCATATCTTGTTTCACCTTGAAACACTAAGACAGCGCTTCATCACCACTCGCTATAAACTTTACGCCCCCTACCATGCATATTGATGGAACCTACGATCCTCAGCACCCACCCAACATAACAAGCCCATTATCACTCCTGATCAACATATACTTCTCTGTCTTACCCAACAACCATCCAGACCTACCATACATCACAGCCTTCTCTCCCCACAACCACCAAACTACATACTTCCATCACATGTGCAATAGTCCTACTGTTACTAACAGGGCACCAAATGACTCCATCAGCACCCCGGGGACAGAAAATAAGTTGCATTTGTCTCTACTAATATAAACCCGATGATGTGGCGTGCTTTCACCTCATAATTTCATTTTACCTTTCTACCGAAAATATAATCATGATGTAAAATCAAAATACTCCTAATGATTTGTTGATTGTAATAAAGAAAAAGATAATAATATCTTTTAAACTCCCTTTTCCCCACTCCAATACCTTAATTTCTCCTATATTTTAACTTCCCTTTCCCTATGAAGAGGGCGTAATCCTCTGGGTGGGAGATAGTCATGGCTTCACCATGGCTATCAATTTGTAAAAATAAATGTTAGATATTTCTTTTAATATAAAACAATAGTGTTACTTCATGATGCTGAAGTACTCTGCTGCCATCTATTGAGCTCCAAACTTACTACATCTGTGCTTGCATTCTCTTAGTGATTGGCATAATCGAATTATTTCCTTAATTGAATGACCATTGGATACCTTCAGAGAATGTATCGAAACATTCATTCGTTAACAATGCTGCCACATAGGGGCGAAATAAAGCAAGAGAAAGTTTATTTCATCCCACCCCAACCTTACCTTGTTGCACACAGCAAATTGACCCGCGGATGAAATTTCTTTTGGGTCGGCAAATATTTCCCTACACTTTGGAAGAAAGGCGTGAGAGGGCCAGGGATTGAGAGAGGGAGAGAAAGAGATATAGTAGTGCCTATATATCTCGACATCTAGTCTTCCTTTTGACGCGCTGCTGTCGTTTGAGAGAATTTGGTACCCTCTTGCCACCTGTGGAACTATGTTGCCACACTTCGCAACATGAACTTTGCCTTCAGTCGTGTGAGGGAGTTGAAAAACAAACTGTGGTACACACACCTTCCCATTTTTTCCTTGTTGTGTCCTGCTGAGTGGTGCTTGAGATAGAGGAAAATTTTTATTTTTGCTCTGTGCATTTCGTACTTTCAATAACAATACAGGTAAAATATTAAAAGGCGAGAAACATTATTGTTAATTAAATCCGAATTCGAAATTCCAGAATTCCGACATTCCGGAATGTCGGAATTTAGAAAAGGTGGAATTCTGAAATGTCGGAATTTCCGAAAGACGATCATCACCAAATGATAGAAGTTTAAAGTTTGATTTTTATGGCCTTTAGGCATCTAAGGCTCAGACCGGGATCGAGGATGGGAAAGGATTCGGGAAGGTGTTTGCCAGGCCCTATGTTAAAGATGCCACCCCGGCATTTGCCTGGTGTGACTAAAGGAAAACCCTGGAAAACGTCAGTGAGCATGGTTGGCCGCTGGGATCGAACCCACGACCTCCCGAATGCTACGCCAACCAAATGATAGAAAAGAACGGTCCACTGCGAACAAACAGTACAAGACGTGTTATTTTGAGTACAATTAACAATACTGGCTAAGGTGTAAAACAGTGTAAAGAAATTTTTACGATTAACGCCTGAGCCTGAGTTGCTTAAAGACCATAAATAAAATTAAAATTCTTGTGTTAATTCCAAAATTATTTTGGAAAGTCAGAATTCCGAATTTGAATATAAGGCCTGTAGCATAAAACCTTTAGGCAACTTTTGCGGACACCGGATGGAGTATGATGGGATGATTGGTGGAATGAAGAAAGTGGGATGAAACGGAAGAACCCATGCACAAGGTGTTTGTCCACCACAAAACTCACATGGCAAGAAAAGGAATTGGACCGACGACCCCAAGAGCAAAAGGTGAGCGCGTTACCATTGAGTCACTGACTTTCCGAATTCCGGAATTCCTAACATCCGTAGTAGACTCTACTTTCCAGAAGCAGCAGCTGCTCTCTTCGTTTCTCATTCTATGAGAAACATCCAGTGGCCTCAACTTTTCTCATCGTCATAAAACTTCATCACTTCGCTCATTATTTTCTTCCCTCACTGCGTACCACAACTTTCTCCTTTTCAGCCATCCTTATTTCAACTGAACCTCTTGTTAAATTTGGCAATAGCATTACACATTCAAGACTCCCTTATTGGCTCAACGCGTGGGTGTGACTTTTAGTTCGCATCTTTGACGCAGCTCAAGACATCTTGGCAGAACTATAGTATATGAGAGAGTGTGGTGGAGGGAGAGAAGATTGCAACACGTTTGACTACAAGAGAGATAAGATAAGATAAAATGAATTGTATGGGGACTTCAAGAGAGTAAATCAGGTTGTAAGACGATGACGAATCTTTCTGACCAATCGGCATGCAGGATAGCTATTATTTTTTACCAATCAGCTTCCCGGAAAACGATTATTTTTCTCTCGCTTGCAGCCAGATTGTGAATGAATCGGTGGATGACGTGATGAGATATTTTTGACCAATGAACATTGTCCATAGACATATCTCTGTTTCGTCTCGTCTCGTGGGCAACACTACGGAGCGACCTCAGCAAGTTATTAGAGTGTTGGCTTTTCAATCGGGAGGTCCTGGCGGAACGACCCCAGCAGCCGTCTGTCCTGGCTGAAATTTCTCCATGACTTTCCTCAGTCCACCTAGCAAATACTGGGATGGTACCTACTAACTAGGGCCTGGCTATCTTCTTCCTTATCCTATTCCGATCTGAGCCTGGGATAGCTAAACGCCATAAGTAAATGTAACCCATAAAATGTAAATATTTCAACGTAAGATTGTCGCCATAAGTCAGTGTATTTGAAATTTATTTGGGAATAAATTGATAAGAGGTTAGCACTCTCATCTTTTTGTGTGTGCTCCCTGATTCAAATTCGATGGAGGATACATTTAATTGGATGGCTCGAAGTCCGCTTCAATAAAACAAACTGTGGGCCCACATTTGAAGTTCACAAGCTAGTTTAGGACCCTAATCACAAATCACACAAAATAAAATTCTAAACGAACTCTTCCAATATTAACAAGTAGACCTACGTACTTGTCGTTACTTCGAAATTCTAACCCCAAACCGTACTTGAAGATAAAATTTAGGAACTGGATAAGAATAGAGAATTCGGAAATTGAAATTTATTTAAGGTCTTTTGTCATATTTGACTCAGGCAGGAATGGGCTATTTAAAGGATGGGGAAGGTACCTGCTAGGGACTTCCTTAATGTACGAAATCGGCATTAACCTGGTGAAACTAGGGTTCCGAACTGTCTTGGTTTGGGCGTGATTAACCGGGAATTCTACTTCTTGTCGCGGAGGAATTTTTTGTTCACTGGGATGTTTAAAAATCCCGGAATCCAATCTTATGTTTCTTGAATAATGAATATACTGTACAGTAGTTGGTTACAAAAAAATGCAAGTGTGTAATTATCGCAATCGCAGTGTTTGGCAGAATTTGCTCAAACGAAACAATGGTTAATTTTGTAAACAAAACTGCCCCCGTTTCTTCTGCTCATAACATAGCTTAGTTGCACTATTTCTTTCAGAGATGCTTTCGAGGGGCTTTTCGTCCCGGAAATTTTCAAGAGTTCCCCGAAAAAATTAACTTCAACACATATATTACTCATACACATACTGATACCGTATACGTATATAATAGCACATTCTAAAAATATTCTTCGTGCTATTTTGAGGTTAACTAAGGAAGTACGACATATCATTAAGTAACTTTATTGTTATTTTACATTTTTGGAACATTGGAATCAATATACATTATTTAAATTTTCGTGAGCCCACCCTCACACGAGACCCTCTCCCGAATGAAATCTGAAAGAAACACTACTTAGTTGTACAACCCAGTGCCAACGGTTGATTGTTGGAGGTAGCAAAAGGAGGGGAGGGCTGAAGAGTGACTGCAAGTCCCAAAACACAATTTTCGCGTGTGCTAGAAACAAAACAAGTGTTTTTTTTAAAAAATCTCTGATAACAGGTATGGGATAAGGCAACAATGAGCGAGTTGGTAACAATGCAGAATAATAGGTCACTAATTGTAAGGCGTAACAAAAACCATAATTTCCCTCAAAATAATCATGTTTAGGCTCATGAATATTTTTTTCTTGTTCCTTTTTTGAAATAAATATTGAGTGAAATTATTTCAGTTTCTTGTACCAGCAAAACCACAAAATTTCAGAAGTTTCGCGGCACACCGGCTGAGAACCACTGACCCAGAGTACCTGACTTCCCCTCCCCGCTTGAAATTAGCGCCTATTTTTCCTATTGCGACTTGCGAGGAAGCAAGAACAATCTTGTTCATGTGGGAGGAAAAAACACAAACACACAAAGAGAGAGAGAGAGAGAGAGAGGGAGGGGAGAGATAGGAACGAAAATTTTTATTGCTTTTCGTTTAGTTTGAGCAAAAATCATCGATGCTTGTTGCTGTGCGTTGTCTTCTCGATGATTTCTGGCCAACCACAGCTAAAGAAAATCATCCATTATTATTCTCAGTCTCACAAGTAGAGAATGGTAATTTCTAATTTCTGACCAATCCAGTCTCCACAAAAATCTTGCGATTATTCTCTGTGAAAAATTCGAGGTATTCAAATAATCGATTATAACTATTCGATTATGCCCATCACTACATTCTCTTTCGGGTTTTACCAACAATTTCATAGGATTTTCGTTCAATTCTTGGCGTAGCTTTCAATCCATCTCTCTGCTGAAGTTCTTATTTTGCACAAAATAGTTCCAAATTCAAAGAAAACACGAATGTAAACTGCACAATACTCAGCAGTTCACGCGAATGATGTAGCTTGATTGGTCTCTGAAGAATCGTTCCAACAGTTGCATGCGATATCATGCGTCCGATGCACAAAACAACCCGACTCCACTGATTTCCCTTCAACGTGTTAGTACAGTGACTCGTTCAACAGTTGCTTGCGATCATTGCATGCAATCAACGCACAAAAGAAAACCGCAAGTTAATGCAGTAGAAAATAATGTTTCTTGCTCCATCTAAATAAGATTGCTAATCGTAAACTTTTCAAATATATATTTTACGAAGAGTTAAGTTTAGGTGTGGTTTATGAAAGTAAATATCTTATAAATACAATAAATTCGTTTGAACTCTGAACAGTTTCAGGGCAAATTAGGGGTACTAAATGATAGCTACTACTAACTTATTTATAAGTTATTAGGCTTGACAGTAGAAGAAAATAATTTCATATATAAATACAATGCTCTCTTAATTCTTTTGAGCACTTTTGAATGAAGAAAAAATATAAGAATGTCACTTAAATTGATTTCGAAGAACTAGGTGTTATGGAAACATAAGTTGTGGTTAAACAACCTATTTTATGCTATAGTGTATACGCGCTATTTGAAATTAGAATGTTTTACTATGAGTAAGTCTCAAGATATATATTGCTCTATTGCTCATTATAAAATTGATAATTGTTCGAAATATTTAATTAAGAGTATTTTGATCAAGGAGTATCTTTTGTGTATGAAACTACGTTTCATTTGCTGTATTCCGTAATTTCCTGACATAATAGTAATTGCCCCAGTATTCCAAAAAAACAGTGCCGAAGCGTAAACAACTAAAATGACCCAGGCAAAATTAAATGTTGATCGTACCTAGTACATGTCCTAGTGTCTAGACAATTGTCATTATCTTACTTACTAGTGTCCTTGTAGCAGCGTGTATCATGATTGTATTGTTAAAGAAGTCTGCTGCTGTTTCGGCATAGAATTGTGTGTGTCAGTGAGTTTAACTATGGGATTTTGGTGTTATTTTATGAAATTTTCCTCCTTTTCTAAATACTGCTGTAGTTAATCTCAGATTGTTTTTGAGGGTATTTCAAATGTTTTGCTCCCAAATTTCCAAATTTAGAATTTTATAAGGTTATAAGAACTTATGTGTGCGGAGAGTTACTTATGTGTTGCTAGTAGGGTGATCATTTTTCGCCTGTTTTCGGGGGATTTCCCCTGCTTGAAGCATTTATCTCCGACTTCTTTCCACCCCGGTTTGATGAGTAAATATTCGAAAATGTTATATCATGTAGAAAGAACATTCGGAAACGACGAATATCTAGGGCTACCAGACGTAGGGACTACTCTTTCATGAGCGTCTTAATTTTAGATTTTCTTCTTTTCGCTCACTCCTTAAAAGATACTTTTTATTTATTATAAAACCAAATTAATAATTTAATAATTGACTTAACCGCTTGTCACTTCTAAGCTCCAAGTTCATGGAGTATAGGTATAGCGCACTGACAATAGTATAGTTGCGTCATGTACTTCTCAAAAGTAGCTGATACAGATACTAGATAGTTGTCAGAAAAACATCTAATACTGTACTTCGATACTCAAAAAAGAAAAATCTCGAAGAAACTCAAACGATACTTTCATAACTCTTTCTGTGATACTTAAACGACACTTTCCGAATGTTCATTTTCTCTAAAACCCGTATTTATTAAAAAAAAACAACAACAGAGCTTTCTTTTTTAAATTTCGTTTTTTTAGGGCAGGAATTTGCAATTATGCTAACGTCTTTTTAAGCAAGAATTAATGTTATTTAGGTAATTAAGAATAAATATAACATAAACACATCATTACAAATATTGTTGATATATGTGAGATATTCCGGGTTGCCCAATTGTCAGTGTTGTTAACTTTTTAAAAAAATGATTTAAAAATATTTTTCTTACATACCCTATCTACCCCAAACTTGGCTTAAATATAATTCAAGGTAATCGAAGAAAGTTTTGTGTGTCCCCGACCTCAAGTACCGCAGTTGTCATTGTTGCAAGCCTATTTGAGAATTCAGTATATGCCTTTAGTAATATAAATCTACACCTGTTCATCGACTTACACTAAACTTCACATATATGCCCATTAGGTACTGGGACAGTTCAAAAGGCACTCTAGGCGCCGTAGTTTGTCAGGGTTGCCACTAGATTTCATATTTGTTACTGTTGGACGTATCTGCAGTGATTTAAAAGTCGGAAATAACGTACATTTTCGAGAAAAAGAGAAAGAATTAGTTTTTTTTCCACGGACGGAACCATTTTTCTTTTCTTCTTTATCACGAATATTTACTACTTAGCACACCTTGCGCATTTCTTGTTACTAAAATTAAACGTTCTTACGTTAAAAAATGTACAACAAAGTTTCTACGTACGAGTGCAATATACCTCGTTAGCATCCTTATATACGATAGAAAAGTTTCGCCCACTTATGGCCCTTAGGCTTGGGAAAAGCGGGGAGAAAGAAGGCATCTTTATCTCAGATCGAGGAGGCTGCTAAACTTGATAGAAGGCATTCCCAATATGTTTTTCTAAATGTATATTTTAACAAAAACTAACATTTTAATCAATTCATTGATCATCAAATAAATATAAGGGATCCGGTAATAGTATTTTTTTAAAAGTAGAATGAAAAATTGAAAAAAAAAAATTTTTTTTCTGTTTTTCCCGGCGTTCAATTTTTCCGTATTTTTAAATCACTATGATTTACACAAAATTCACTATGATTTGACATGTGCATTACGTACTGGGACAGTTCATCCGGATTCGTCCGGCGCAGCAGTTCTTAATGTTGCCCATTAATTTCAGAAAATATTTTTTTTACAGCTTACATATTGTTTGAGCGTATTAGTACCAAATGTTGTATTTACATACTGAGGCGCGCATATTTCCACAATATGGGGCGAGGTTTGAGTTTTATAGTGAAACACAATGTACTAGTAAACGGAAACATATACATCTGCCCTTGAATAGAAGCAGGTCATTTTTCGGGATATCGAGCTAAAAATAATAGATTTTTGCGGACGGTAAAAAAGACCAAAAATGGATATCTTCCTTGAAGATATCCTAGTTAGAAGTTAACGTATTGTATACATGGGATGAGAGCATATTTCGGTAAGAATTCATAGTTTTTTTTTTCAGTTTACAAAGACATCTTTAAAGTTCTATTATCTCTAGGAACTTAATTCTTTGTATAATCCAAAATATTTCTTCAGTTCCCCGAAAGTTTATTAGTATTTTATCAAAATCTAAACCAAATAACTTCAGTCCATATGTCCTTATGTTCGTCAGATGAAAGATATAGCAATGTGGCAATAAATAATCCTATCATTTGCTTCGTAAGGGTGCAGGACACAATAGTAAATTGAGATGAATGTTTAAAAGCTTAACTCGAATCCTGCTGATTATCTGGAGGCTAAAGCAGTAAATATTTGCTGTGTGAAAAAACGACATTTAATAAAACATGAAAAAGAACAAAAGAAAATATGAAGAAATTTCACGAAGAAAAAAAACTTTTTACAACACTATGAATGTCACGTATCTTGCTTTCAAAAAACGAACAAATTGACGAGCAAGCGAAGACTGATTAGAAATAGTGGTTTCTGTTTTCTCATTAGGCCCATACCCGATGTATATCGCCTTTAACACTCAAACCTGTGCTCAGCCTGAAAGCGTAAGCGACTTAATAGTCTCACTTTTCGTCTTTCTTTCTTATTTCACATTTCTGTCACTCGAAACTGCTATATTTTGCATTTCAACACTTGCACACGTTGCAAACAATAAATTTATTTTGTCAATTTTGAATTTTAGGGGTATCTAAGGTAAACCTTACCCAACTTTCCGAAGTAAATGCCTTATTCAGTGCATCTCGTAAGGTATTCGTAAAATATAAAATTAAACAAATTTCAATTGCAAGAGCTTTGGAAGCCCAATATTTCTCGCTACCATTAACGTGTAATATTCGTGTATGTAGCAGACGTTTGACGTGAATTCTTTATTTAGATTACGAGAATGGAAAACTAAAGGCGATCATATACGTATAATATGATATTTTTACTTGAAATATCAGTATTAAATATTATCTCTCCTCCGGCATCTTTTACAAACGCAGTTAGGCCTAGCCAAGGGCGCCCATTAGGGGGGGGGGGGGGGAGGGGACGCTCGTCCCCTCCTAGCCGGAGAAAATTATACTGTGCAAGATAGAAAACAAAACTAAAATGTTTATATATACTTTCTATATTTTATTTTTTATTTACTTTTTTATTTATATATTTATTGTTAACACAACAAGCTTTGTAGCCCAATTTGTGTGTCGATATTTAAAATGTTCATTTGTAGACATTTTTATTACAATATTTCTAAATGCGTTGGAAGACGAAAACATATCACATATATCCAATTCGATGGAAGTTCTACACATTTCATTGTAGGAAGTTTACATATTCTCCAGATTGGTGATTTCATCATTATATTGTCCTTGCCTTTCTGCAGTGGAAGAGACCAGTGTTGTCTATGCGTTTTTAATGACGGGACACGAAACTGTAACAATGATGAAACATGTCCAAGTCTGTGCAGTCTAGCAAGGAGACCGTCAATATTGTCATGCCGTAACCTATTCTCAAATTTTTTGTAGGTGTCGAATACACCAAAATAACACTCCACACAAAATTTGATGTGCCAATTCAAAGTGCAAGTGGGCCAAAAAAAATGTCAAAAACCGGGAAATGTTGCTACCATAATATAAATCTAGTTGGCTACACTGGCTGAGTGCCAGGTGGAGTAGGGATGGGCATCAGTGTTATTTCCGTAACAGTTATAACAATAGCTGTTATGAACAAATAGGTGTTGGGGCTCATTTTCATTCATTCTTGCGTTGCTTACTTTACTTGCGATTTGAGTGAACAGCGAATTGAAACACATGTTACATTTAGCTTACAAGAAAACACTCAGTAAAACACGTGTTTCAATTGGCTACTCAGCTAAATCGCAAACAAAGCAAGCAACGCAAGATTAAATGAAAATTAGCCCTTAACAACTACTACTTCAAATAGCAGTTCTAAAATAATCGTTTATAACTTGAAGTTCTTTATTCCCAAGTGTAATAATGTAATATAAAAGTACAATTTTAGATTAACTTACTTACGTGTAGCCTGTTGTGTCTGCAGTATTACATGTTACACAAGCCCCCAGCCTCTTTTTTTCGAACACTTGCTGTGCAAGCCGCAGAACGTTTACTTGGTTCCACGTTCTATAGATAATGCAATCCCACTATATTACTAATACTGAAGAACACCAACGGCAAAATATACCATAGTCTTTACTTTTGACCTCCAACAGTCTAATTCGTACCTACCTGCCAAATGTCATGGGAACTTATTGGTTGGAGCGCTGATAAGAACAGACACGTAACATTGTTTCGAAGGTACCTTATTAAAAACAATAAAAGCAAGTGAGGGGGAGTTCAGTCAAGCGACGGTGCACATAAGCTACCGGCAACCTTAAGCAGCGAGCATCTTGTTTATATGATCAATGTTGCGTTCGAAAAATTGTTTGAACTGAGACCTTTTCAACGATACATCAACTACCCTAGTAGTTCCAAAGTTGAAAATATCCCTCACACACACCGACACTCGGGATCCGACCCTGTAATCAGGATGAATGATACGAGTTTGAACTCGTGTTGCTGAGACCTTTCCAACGACACCTCAAACACATTCTTAGCCTAGTAATTTCATAGTTGAAAATCATCCCCCACCCCGAAACTCGGGATTTGTCCCTGCTGTCTGTGTCAACGATACATGTTTGAACTCGTCTTGCTGAGATCTTTCCAACGACGCCTCAATCACCTTTTTAGGTCTAGTAGTTCCAAGGATATAAATTCCCCTCCCTATCTCTGGAATCGCCCCTGCAATCTAGAATTATTTGCATCAGTTCATATTAATATTGCTGCAACAGTAAATTTGGCTACATGTTCTTTTCTCCCCACCACTACATGAAAGACAATACTTTTCCTTCTTTTTAAATCCAAACTCCTTGAATTTGGAGTTTAGAAATAGCAAGCGGTTAAGTCAGTCAGAAAATTCTTGATGTGATTTTATTAAAGAAAAGTAACAAAAAAGTACATTTCAAGAATTTAGCGCAAATAGTAGAGAATACAAAATTAGGACCATTGCAAAGTACATTTCTCGTCCCAGACATTTTGCTTTCGACTCGTTTCTGCATTCTCCACGTAGTGAGCGCGGTCGTGTCTGTGTCCCATTGTAGCAAACCAGATTCATATTATGGCAGGAAAATTTTCCGGTTTTTGACATTTTTTTTGGCCCACTTGCACTTTGAATTGGCACCTCAAATTTTGTGTGGAGTGTTATTTTGGTGTATTCGACAAGTACGAAAAATTTAAGGGTAGGTTTGGGCATGACAATTTTGATGTTCTTCTTGTAAGCCATTTTGAATTATTTTCATTAGAAATAACAGATCAGAAATGCTACTACGCATTTGCTCTAATGAATATAAACATAGTACATTTTCTCTAATGTAGAAACGTTAAAATTTCTTCCCATTCTTATTACAAATGCTAGAATTTTAAATGCTTCATTTGTAGTATTTTTATGTGGCTCTTAAACGTTAATTTCATATAAACGTGACACAAAGTCTATAAATCGTTTTATTCGTACTGAATGATAAAACTTCGTATTAATTGCAAGTTGATTGATAACGCACCAGTTAGTAAAGTTGCCTAAACTATGCTGTAGTCTTATGACAATTTCATGGAATTAATTTTAGCATATATTTGAGGTCATCCGCAAATAGCACTTTTTCATTATCTGGTAAGAATTGTGGTAGGTCATTAATGAGCAAGATTAATAACAGCGGTCCAAGATTTGAGCCTTGCGGGACTCCTGACTGCTGTATATTCATCAGATTTATGTTACTTAAATAAAACAGAGTCTGCGATTAGTTAGATCAGAGCACATTAACCTAATCAAAAATAGAAGTGATAGTGATTTAATTTACCTAGTAATTCATTGTGATTAAGTCTGTCAAAGACCTTTTCAAAGTCAATATAAATCCCATCGACTTGCTCTCCTTTGTCCAACGAGTTTTTAATAAAATCTGTAACAATTATAAGGTTCGTTACAGTGGATTTTTGTGAAACAATGCTATGTTGTTGAGATAACTGCCTTGAAATGATTAATAATTCGTTGATATGCAATCAGTTCAGAGAATTTTGAAAGATTTGTAAGATTACTATAGGCCTGTGGTTGGTAATTTCTCGTCTGCTGTTTGTTTTAGGTATAGGACAAACTAAAGCAGATTTCCATTTGTTAGGGAAAATACATATTTTTAGTGCCAAGTTGAACGCAATCAATAGGGAATATTTAAATGTATCAATACATACGAGGGTATACCATCTGAAATAATTTTGTTTGCTGTTAGGTATGTAATAAAGTTCACATACCAGTAGGAAATGACGAGAAAGTAAACGTAATAATACAGCACCATCCCACCAGATCCTAGAATACATATACCGCAAGTGGTCCTAAACCGGGATAGTCACCCTGGATAGTGAGGGTAGTCGCTCTGGACAATGATGGGTTCATGCACCACTGATGCACCAGCACCCTTTCACTAACCAGTGCAACTCACGAAGCTGGGCACAAGCAATAGTATGCAAAAACACATACTAAACTGAAGCGAGCAGTAAGGCAATCTCGCTCCATAAGAATTACGATACAGCTTCAATACTGTATTCTATTATATAGTAGGCTGACAACAGATATGCTAACGTAACTTTGCAGTAACAATTTATAAAACAAGTGCAGTGGCAAAATCGGATAACATTAACATCCAGTAATAACATCTTACATTATATTTCCCTCACATACTCTAATACTACTATAACACTCATAGCAAAAATACTGGCTTCAATTAATTCTCAACGCAATCAAGGCGTTTTGTGCGTAAGTGTATTCAAAATTTTGTCAATCATCAACTATTGTTGTTCAGTGCGTTTTACTGAAATACATAAAGCAGCATCCAAAGTCACAGTATATTGCCTGCCAGCCAGGTGATCGTGTTCAACATAACCAAAATACCGCGTGGCTAACACACATATTGCGGCAGCTAGAAATGATATTATGAATTTGTCAAAACCTAATTCGTGAACAGTTTCCAGGTAAAAAGTATTAACCATTATTTAATAACCTCTCATCCAATAAGCAATCAAAAGATTTTTTTGTGCAAATTCATAAACTGCACTTGCAAAACAATTCAACAACAAAAAAAATTACACATTACTTTTAAAACAATAATAGTCAAGTAGTCACAAACTCATGTACATTTATCTTTAAAGTTTTCTCACTTGACATTCCGCTTACAATTTTTTTTCAGATTATTTACATAACTTTCATTATTCCTAGCAGCAACATTATCTTTATTCGAAAGTGACTGAGCTTGAGATGGCACATACTTCTTAATAAACTGAATATGACGTTTAATGGTAACTATCGTTATCAGCCGCCCTCAGCCACACGGTATTCTGAGTGGGATAGCTCAGAATCTCAAATGGTCCTGAAAATAAATCAGCTAATTTAGGATTAAAATGTTTAGACAAAGAAGATTTATGGAAATTCCTGATCAGAACCAATTCTCCAATAGGAAGTTTGTCAGAAAGATGTCGCTGGTTGTATATCCTTTCTCTCCTTTTCCAGGCTTTCTCGGTATTGGTAGCTGCATTTTGAAATTTATTAGTGTTCACATCATAGTAATTAATATCTAGATCTACTAACCACCTAGCATCTAAGGAATTGTACATTTTCCTACCGAGGAGGAGACAAGCCTAAGGCTGCACTTTTATTAACATTGATCGTATACGCTGCTTGTTGTATATTTTGGGCCATGAGCGCTGTGATATGTCAATGTACGCCTGAATGAAGTTCTTCAGGGAACGGATAGACCTTTCCGCAAGGTTGGTTTGAGGATTCTTCGGAGACATGGTAATATCTCGAATTCCTAAACTAAACATGAAATTCTTAACATAATGACTCGTAAACACTGAAACACCGTCATGGATAAAACTTCATTATAAATCCAAATTGCAGGAACATTTTCATCAGCTTCTGGCAAATGGTTTTAGAAGAGAGTGCGTAGAGGTTCGAAGAATACAAACCTACTTGCCGCATCTATCATGACTAATACATATTCCAAGTTTTGTCTGGACGGCCATTTTCCAGCTACGTCAACGAAGAAGGTATGATTTGGCCTCAATACTTTCTGACTATAGTATGTTCCCGTTTTCTTCTTGCCACAATCCTTGCATCTCTGGCAACTGTCACATTTCTTTATAAATTCTTTAATTTGTTTGAACATGTTCTTCCATGTGAATCTACACGCTATTTTAGCTGAGGTTTTCTGAAATCCCGCGTGTTCTCCTCCCACTTCTTGGGAGTGAAAAAATTTGATCACAGAATATGTCAATGCCTTCAGAATGACAGCTCTCAGTCCTCTTCTTTTCTTTCCTGTAAAATAATTCTATTTTTATTCGATATCCTGATACCTGCTCTTTTTCTTCAATTTTTCTATGATTCCTTTCAACTCCATGTCATCAGCTTGTGCATCAGCTAATGGTCGGTTAAATAATGGTTCCTGCCAAAAATTAACAAAGGATAAATTTGGGGGTTTTCCATCAAATTCCTTTCGCTCCTTAACTTCTGGGTCACTTGCAAAATCTAGGTAATTGGTAGCTCTGCTAAAATATCAGCAATGCTGTTTTCAGAACTTTTAAGATGTACTACTTTAAACTTAAACCTAGAAATTCTCTCTATTAGGGAACCATATTTAGGTTGCCTTTTATGATTCCGCAACATCCAGGATAAAGCTGGTTCTCTACAAAAATGGTGAATGGTTGATGCAAATACATCTCAAATTAATCGAAGGCAAGAGCCAATGCATACATTTCAAGTTCATAAATGTTTTTACTCCAATGCGATTCTGGGATACGCTTGGAGAAGAAATAGACTGGGTTCTCAGAGTTCCTTGCTCGTCATATTGAAGAATGGCTGAAAAATTTCTAGTTGAAGAATCACAAATTGTTCATTCATATCAAGAACTTTCAGGAGCACGTAATCTTTGAAAGCCAATTTCATTTTCCGAAATGCCTCCTCTTCCACCCTCCGTCCATCTGAATGATTTCCGATCAGACCTCATGCTGTGAAATGCGTGCATTAAATCTGCATTGTTTGGGATAAATTTGGAAAAATACTGTATTAAACAACAGAATCTAGCAATACCCTTTTTTATTCTTTGGGGAAGCTAAAGAAAGAATAGCATTAATTCTATCATCGTCAATAGACATAGAACCATGTTCAAAAATGTAACCTACAAACTTTATACGCGTTTGCATAAAAAATAATTTCCTTTTCGAGATGGTGAACCCCATTCCCTAAAACGCAGTAGAACCTTGGTCAACAATTCTTTATGGGATTCTAAATCTGAAGAATGGATCAAAATGTCATCATAATACAATTCAATATTATCACCTAGCAGATCCTTAAATATGTTTTTCATTACTCTACTAAAAACAAATGATGAATTGACAAATCCCATCGGTAAAGATAAATACCGGCATAAATACGTAGGAGTACAGAAAGTGGTATATTGTCTGCTTTTCTCATCTAACAGGCACTGATGAAATGCAGGACGTAAATCCAACTTGCTGAACATATGGACTTTGGCCACATTCGCAATCATTGCCTCAATATTAGAAGCTGGAAATTGCCTGCACAAAACTCTCTTGTTTATGGTGTTATAAGCGACGACCATTCTTTTGCTACCATCCGGATTGGTAACCAAGAATGCAGGTGAAGCAAAAGCAGAGGTTTGTACCGGCTCCAAAACCTCTTGTTCTATCAGGTTATCAATAAATAGGTCCATCTCCCGCTGCCGCTCTCTCGACATATGATAAGGTTTTTGGTTTACAGGGGAAGTATCTAGTAACTATCTCTATCTTGTATTTGAATTTTTTTACTTTCCCGAGACACTCCGTAATCACATCAGAAAATTCACATAATAAATCATCCACAAAACACCGTAAATTGTTACTACTATGTAACAACTCACTAGAAACTACTGTACCTTGGTTTTCAGGCTGAAAGTCAATTTTGAGAACATTGACTTTCTTCCCAGGCAGTTTCTGCTTTGTTTCCATTCAATGGCAGTGATCTTCCATCTTCAGGTTAATTATTGGTATTTTGTTTGCAGCTTTCCGTTTTCTCCAATAACTACTTTGCGGTTATGGTTGAGCACTGTTCCAGGTGAAACCCTCTCCATCAGGCAATACCTTGGCGCCAGTGGGACGCTGACCAGACGAGGGATCTCTAGAAAAACAAATGTTATCTCGCAGTACACAATTGTTCTTCAAAGATCCACGGACAGTTTTAATTTTGCAGACGAGAACACCATTATGCATGTTAACTATGTCTCCATGTTTGCAAATGAATGAATTGCCGAGTAAGAATTCGAATGTGTCATCTTCGACCACATTAAACACTTGTTTAAATAACTGTCCAGCTATTTCAAACGATAGCACAATTTCTTTGGTAATATCAACTTTACGACCCCCAAGTGCAATGACGTGTTTACTCTTGTGCAGAAAAACACAAGTAATTTTGTCTTTATTTGCGTAAAAATATTTTTGCGCAATAAAGCACTTCACTAGCTGTATCTATGACAGGTTTTCTTCTTACCCCAAAACAATAGCTTTAATATAAGCTATTTGATGAGAGTTCAAATCTGCACCTTTATTTAATTCATATTCTTAGTTGGAGACGACTTATCGTTACGCACCGCTTTTATCGGACATTGTCTTATTAAATGCTCAGTGGATCTCCACAGTGGAAACATGACCGCACACGTCTTTGACAGGGTACTGAATTCTAGAATTTTCCCGATACACACCGGCTGGTAAAGTTTCAGCAGAATGAAAAACATTCCTAACTTGAGCACTTGTGTTGGAAACGAAAATAGTCAACTTGATAACGTTGCACCGCTTCATATCTATTGGCTGTTGCTATTAACTCAAGCACTGTACGAGGCGGATCGCGCACAAAAAATCTTTGTGTATTTCCGGTGTCACCAAACTGGGAATAATTGAACACAACGAATTATCAAAGTGTGTTGCCTAAACGTTCAAAGTGTAATTTCTACCGTACAAATGAAGGGAAAGTTTCATGAACCTTCATAGCTCTATAAAAGTACTTACTCATAATCTGAGTACTTGCAAATGTTGAAATGAATTGCGTTAACAAATGGGTACGTATAGTTTCCCACTGATTAGTTTTATGCAATAGCATATCAACTGTTCTATTTACTTCCCCCTAGTGCAGGACATCGCTTGAATTAGTATGGCATCAACCGGCATATCTTTTCTGTCAATTAATTCATCCAACTTAACGAGAAATAGAAATACACTTTGCGTGTCATTTCCATCAATGATAGGCAGTTCATTCATTTGTGCAGCAATATCTGCATAAACACTGACTGCAATTTGCTTCTGACGATCGCAACGTATCGCGGGTCTAGCCATGGTATTGTTCAAATTATCAGGCATAGCACTACCGCCACGAAATTCACCCATTAAGAGACATTGAGTTGATTAATTTTGAGATCAATGGTGGGGACAGTTAACTGAACTATCCATGCACACGAATTGATCCGAAAATGCCAAAGTATTGTAAGTTCACTTGCCTCATTACTAATCACACTTGAAGTAGGACTGAACCTAATTAAAGGTTGTGAGGAACTGTCACTCAGCCTGGCACTTCTCTGAACATATGCCATGTTTAAATTGTTCAAGGTACTTCGGTACACTAACTGGTGAATTGTAATATAAACACACTAAAATGAAGAAGAGAGTACGCTTCCTGCACTTCAATATTGATTTTGTTGTCATACCAATAATACCTACTTTTAGATTTGCAATAATACATCACTCTGCAAAGCCAGCTTGTTTTTTATTGCATGCTAATGGCTTTCAATAATTTAGAATTTATGAAAGTAGCTATTCCAAATACCAGCAGAGTATTACACCGTTTAGTGTTTACCATAAATATAAGAACGGAATTTGAATCCCGAATTAATATGTAATAAAGTTCATATACCAGTAGGAAATGACGAGAAAGTAAACGTAATAATACAGCACCATCCCGCCAGATCCTAGAACACATCTACCGCGAGTGCTCCCAAACCGGAGCAGCCAACCTGGATAGTGAGGGTAGTCGCTCTGGACAATGAGGGGTTCATGCACCACTGATTGATCAGCACCCTTTCACTAACCAGTGCAACTCACCAAGCTGGACACAAGCAATAGTATGCAAAAACACATATTAAACTGAACCGAGGAGTAAGGCAATCTCGCTCCATAAGAATTACGATACAGTTTCAATACTGACTGGATTCTATTATATAGTAGGCTGACAACAAATATTCTAACGTAACTTTGTTGTAACAGTTTATTAAACATAAGTGCAGTGGCAAAATCGGATAACATTAACATGTAGTAATAACATCTTACATTATATTTCCCGCACATACTCTAATACTACTATAATACTCATAGCAAAAATACTGGCTTCAATTAATTCTCAACGCAATCAAGGCGTTTTGTGCATAAATGTATTCAAAATTGATTGGGGAATTTACAGTCTAAAAAAAGATAGCCGAAACAAGTTAGCCCCTCTATCGAATCTTGTCGCATAACTTACGTCCTGAGTACAATTTTCTAATATTCAAAGAAATATAGAACAGCTGATTATCAAGGCAGTAATAACTGTATAAAAGAAAACCTTTTAACATAAGTTAGAACATACAGCTGTCTCGAGTCCACAGGCTTTACCAGAATTGTCAAAGACAATAAAAATGCCACAAATTAATTCCTATCACTTCCCTGGTCAGAATTCATGAATAAATTCGCAAAATAAGGTTACTATGACACACGCAGATATGTGCTATATATAATGACTACGTGAAAATAGTTAATTCCCACGTTCTGCTTGAAATTACAGGAAATGGCACCGGTTCCTCCAAGGAAGTAAATCGGCTCGAATCCATAAAATCTTGGTTCGATTCCAATGTTTGAATGCCACCGTTTTTATATTGCACAATATTATAACTCAGTACACAAGAAGTACTTTTAGAAGTATTAGCCAGTTAATGTACAATCTTCAATCCAATACATACTAAATTCACGGAACGAGTATAAATATATAGAAAATATTTATGTCAGTAGACATGTCCATTCAGACTTACCACTCAATTGAAACTGAGGCTACGTGGCAGTCAGATTACATAGATGGTCGCCCAGATGGCAGCACCACGATACAAGTTCAGAGGCCGGAAAACAAAAGAACAACAAAATGCGCGTCAACTGCGCAACTGAATATTTTACTAAAATGAAATCCGTTACAACCATCACATCTGTCGTTTTGGAATTTAGGCTCTTGACAGCGTTTCCTATTTCGTTCAAATGTATTTGATGAACATGCAGTATTCAGATTTCTTCGTAACCCCTAGAATTACTATCAAAATTACTGTACGGTTGAGAAGAGGATACAAATATTGATTGGAAATACTGTGCAAACGTATTAGCTGTTTTTTCATTACAAATTTTAATATATTTGGGGGAAGATGTTTTTTGTTTTTAATAAATTTCCACAGTTATTCGGGATCATTATTGATATTATTTTCAAGATTTGATATAAAGGTTTTATAGGCTATTTTTATGTCTTTCTTGACTTCCCTACGCAGTCGGACAAATTCCTGATAATAGGATTTTAAATTTTGAATTTTCTGTTTATATGATAAATTGTTTTAACGTTGATTTTTCTAATAATGTCTTTAGTAAACCAGCACGGATGCCTTGGGACAGTTTCTTTTGCAGGAGACACATTTGACTAATATTTCATAAACAGTATCATAAAGTTAACTAAGTCAACATTATTATATGTTTTTAAGCATTTCCATTAAGTTCCAGTATACTTTAAGATAGGTTTAATGTACTTCATGCTATGGTTCTTTTTGCGCTCTTTATTTAGTAAATATTGTAGTGATTATCTTGTTGATAGCTTTCAGTAAATCGTAGAATAACTGTCACTTTTTCCTTGCCTTCTCTGAGAAACACAAGATGGGCGCACATGGGCTTAGCTGATCTATTAAAACATTTTTACTTCAAGTAAATAGTGTTAAGTATTATCGCTTTTTGCAGCAAGTTTTGCGAACGCTTTGAGCTACCTGAATCACGCGATTATACTTTGTATTTTATGCGGTGTTGTCAAAATGGCATGCTTGTTTTCTAGACCTTAGTGCGCTAGGAAAATATTCCGGTAGCTCCCAATGCTTTGTTAACTAACATCTTACCATTGCTGAAGACTTGAATTATCTATAATAGGTCTAAATTTCGTTGCATTACCTACTTTAGTGTTTAGATCACTCAACGCAATGTTCGTATTATACTTCGGTAGGCTTGCCACACGTCCGGGTTCGACCGGGACAATTCTGGGCTTTGAGGAGATACCCCGGTTAGTTTCGTGTTCTGTTCCGGTGAGACAAAGTATTGGAAAACACGAAACGGAGAGGGACATCTCATAACCCGGAACTGTTCCGGGCAAAGTGGGACGTCCAGCAGGCCTATACGTGGATAATCTTTCCATCTTTCTAGCTGATCGTAAAATAAATCTTTGTTGTTAGTATCAGCTTCCTCGGTCCACCATGAACCCTTTCTGGACCAAGAGTGGCGCTAATTACGTTTTTCTCCTCAACAGATTTCGAGTAACTGTTTGAAAAAGTAATATCAAAATGATATTATTTCAGATATAATTTTCATATTATATCAAGAACTACACATTTTTATTCACCTGCTTCAGATCATATTTTCAATGTAGATACGAAGTGTCACGCTTGGTCGACTGTAATACCTACCCATTTTTCAAGTATTTTTCAGTTACGTTGATCATAGTTGACACTCCTGATTAGTGTTGGATTAAGCTATTTCAGAGCTCTAGGCTATTGACACCCGCCCTAGTCTATAAACGCACTTAGGGCGCCTATTACGTATCCACTGTAGTCAAGTAACTGATTTGCGTTTCTCCGGGCCCCGAAACTAATGGGGGAGCTGGGTGCAACCCCATTACACCCCTCTGAATCCGGCTTTATTCAGAATCTATTTTGTTGTAATTTGACCTTTTGCTCAATTACGATTGCAGTTGAGAAAAATATATTAAAATTGATAGATTCCAGAGGGTAATAGCTGTCATACAGATTAAATAAAGATTTTATTTTTAAGTAAAGATTAAAATTATTATATATATATATATATATAAATTATTATTATAATATATATATATATATATATATATATATATAATCATCATCATCATCATATTCAGCCGTTTTCTATCCACTGCTGGATGAAGGCCTCCCCCTTTTCTTTCCACATATCTCGGTCTGCTGATATCCTCATCCATGTAGCTCCTGAAAAACGCTTGATTTCATCTACCCATCTTACATTTGGACGTCGTCTCGGTCGTTTCTTTTCTCTAGGAATCCACTGTAGTACATTTGTCGTCCACCTTCCATCTGTTCGTCTAGCTATGTGACCGGCCCATCTCCACTTCATCTTCTTCGCACTCTTGATTACATCCTCTACCTTTGTTTGTGCGCGAATCCATTCATTTCTCTTCCTGTCCCTCCTGGTTATTCCTAGCATGCACCTCTCCATTGCTCTTTGTGTGACTCTCAATCTTTGAGTCGTTTGCGCATTCAATGTCCAAGTTTCGCAGCCGTACATCATTACAGGTAAGACACATTGATTATAAACTTTACGCTTCAGACACATTGGAAGTTTGCTTTTGAAAATAAAGTGTAGTCTTCCAAAAGAACTCCACGCCATTTTACATCTTCTATTTATTTCATCAGTCAACTTTGCATTCGATGTTTTAAGCTGGCCTAGGTAAACATACTCATCAACTATGCCTATTGTCTCTCCGTTAATCTTCACTTCCTTCTTTGCAGCATGTTGGTTGTACATTACTTTTGTTTTACTTAAGTTCATTTTAAGGCCGATTTTCGAACTCTCGTTACTCAGTTCTTCCATTCTGGTTTGTAGTTCTTCTGCACTTGAAGCAAACAGGACTATATCATCAGCGAACCGTA
>JAGDQP010010564.1:0-10656 GCA_022664845.1 Lepisma saccharinum | reverse complement strand
TCCTCCGGGTGCGAGGTTGTTGGAGCGTACACTTGTATAATTTCCATACTGTATCTCTTGTTAATTTTTATTACTACCCGTGCGATTCTATCTGAAATTCCTTCAATTTCTGTGATTCGTGACTTCAGGTCTTTATTAATTATAAAGCCAACGCCTGTCGCTTTTCCAGTTTCTGTTCCTTTGTAGTAGAACGTGTGCCCTGACGGTAGTTCCAACTGTTCTTCATTCTTCCTCCACACTTCTGATATGACTATCAGCTATATATATGAGCTCCTGCGTAGCCTAGTCGGTAGCGCGCTCGACTTCAGTGCGAGCGGTCCCGGGTTCGATTCCCGGTGGGGGCTCAAAAATTTCGGTGTTGACCCAGCATCGTGAGGACAATTGGGGAGCTGCTGTGAATAAAAGACAGTGGCGATCACAGTGAGAGCTTCGGCTTTCCTCTCCCAACCCGTCTGGTCAGCGTGGGAGCAGTAGGCAACTCCTCCCTTCGGGGAGAGGCCTCATCCACTAGTGGATTGAATATGGCTGTGATTTATATATATATATATATATATATATATATATATATATATATATATATTATTATTATTATTATATAAAATATAAAAGTAAATTATATATTATTATTGCTTTCCTACAATAGAATTTCGATATTATTTATTTTGTTGAAATTGTAACATTCGATTGCTATTAATTTAGTTAGAAAAAGCTAACCTAACCTATCCTAACCTACTAATGAATTATGTCCTGTGCGGTAGCAGCCTGATCGTATCTGAAGACTGGAGCACTATCCCATAGCCAGTTAGACTACGTTTCCTACGTTATGAAACTTCGGGAAACAGGTGCTTTTAGCGGACAGATCGACTTGCTATACATGGCTCGAATTACTAGAATTGATGTTGGTAATTATTACAGATTTTGGTTGACGCACATTGACTACGGCATCAACCCTTTCTGACACGGTGCTTGTACTGTAATCGCACATTCCTCAATTGCTGTAATTAGCAGTTGCTAATTTAATGGCACCGGATAATTTTAGGGGCCCGTTTTCGGTTAACCATCCATGTAATAATCCCAAATCAAACACCGCTCTGTATTTTTTAGCCATGTACTTAACAGTGCACTTCCCTTAAAATTAAAAATTAAATTTTATACGATTACGATTTGTTTGGAGGTAAAACATAGAAAAGAGATTTTTTTCCCATTATACCTCTATCGGGTTCTTGTATTTTTGTAGTAATTTCTGTTGTGAAATTAACGTTAATAGCGAAAAGATGTTTCCATGGAAAAGCGGTAAACAATACTGGTAATTGTTACTATGTAACAAAGGATTTTTTATTTTCCATTGTAGTTGCTATTGTTTACTTTGAGAATAATTGAATCGTACGTTTGAAGAAGGAAACAAATCCAAAACGCTGTTTTGTGGGAAATTAACAAAAACTGTATAATATATTTATTATTTATTGAAAGGAAACAATGTTGCTACTCAATATTCAAAACGTTCTTCTGATACTTTCGTACTGCTCAGACAGTTTACAAGTATTGTATTTTATCCTGTATAGTTAAAAAAAGTTGGTGGATTTGTTTCCTTCTTCAAACGTATGGTAAAACGTCTGCACATTTTTAAGTGCTGAGACGTAAGAATGGAAAAATCGACCAGAAAATGAAGAAAAACGCAAGAGAAGCCTTCAAATGAATGTTATTGACAAGAAATGTATGCACAATAAACTCGAAAGTTTCAAGTAGGGGGTCTAAGTAATAAATTCATTTTTTTCCCCGTCTATCCACTGACAGAAATTTCGCCCTACAAATGTGCAAAACTGCTTTTTATTCCGTAACAGTGATAGTAAAAGTTGCTATATGTAAATATCTGTTAACAATAGCAGTTAGAAATATCAGTGTATGAAAACGTATCTAAATGCGAGTTAGTTATTCCCGTCTGTGGAAAAGAAGTTTAAAACAATATTTTAGAATAACCTAATTACCTGTATCCTGTTACGTGTGCAGTAGAGATATGGACGAAGGTACTTTAGTTCCTACCACAACTGTTGTAAAACTATTCTATGTAATTATCGGAGCTTGGATTTACTGGTGGAGAAGAAACAGTACATCAAAACACGATTAAATCAGAAAAGTAGAAAGCGGAGGGAAGGGTAATTGTTTCATGCTGAATTAGTATAATAACTTGCGACTAGCGACAGGAAGAGCTGAGCCATCCTCGCGCATGCGCATTACTCCTTAACAGTAAATAGTACTTCCAAACAACTGCATCCAGTTGGCCATTTAGCGCATTGATAGCATGTTCGAAAGGTAATGCAAGTAACGTTATATATATATATATATTTTCAAATTTAGTACATGAAAATGTAAGGTGAGGTTTATTTGCGCGGCCGATAAATTTCACATGTAATAGAAGCCATCTGTCAGCCTTATGTGTAAGTGGATTCTCTCTTCATGGCACAGAATATCACCAGACTCTATCATCAAAGGATTCAAGAAATGCTGCGTGTCTAATGCTCTGTATGGCAGTGAGGACGACGTACGTTAGGAGGAGAATGATGGTACCACTAGTGGCAGTGATGAAACAAATACCGGTAGTAGTGAAGTGAGCACTGAGATTGGGGAAGACTCTGATTAGTTGTACCGGCATTTTTTGTGATTTACCCACATTATACGGTAACTGAAGAAAAATGTGCTCAAGAATGAGCCTATAGTGTAAACAGAAAAATGTGATAAGAGTGACCCTATAGTGTAAACAGTTTTGTAACTGGACAATGTGACAGGTAAATTTCTCTGCACTGAATTTCTCGAAATGGTGAAAAAGTTGCCATCTTGGATCCAAAATGGCCGCCGAACCCATTGTTGTATAGAATACACAGCCTTAACGGCTGCAGCTAGAAATATCAAATTTGGTAACACGGTACATTATCACTTGTATGTTACCAAAATATTACATGATGTATCAAAGACGCCATCTTGGATCCAAAATGGCTGACTTAAAATCCATTTACGACACCGTTTGAGCTAGAGATACGACATTTGGCACAAAGGTGCATTATAACGAGTAGTTTAGGGAAATATTGTAACATTTGGGAATAGTCGCCATCTTGGATCCAAAATAACCGCCCAAAATCCCATTTTGCATACCGAATGAGCTCGATAAATAAAATTTTACTTGAAGTTGTACCATCACAACGAGGTCACGACAATATAAGAAAACGTAAAAAAAGTCGTCAACTTGGATCCAAAATGGCCGCCCCAAAAACAGAATTTTCAAATCATTGAAGGTAGAGAAACGAAATTTTCTATGAAGATGTATGACCAAGAGTTGGTTACAATAAATAAGGCAAACCTCCCCTTTGGGGGCGCCGCCCCCCTCGGGAAGGTGCAGATGGACTCCGTGGTGGTGTAGTGATGCAGGGAGATTTTGGTTAAGATAAAGGAGGCGCATCCTCTCAACACCACTGAAGTTGGGGACGAACCCCGTACGGGGGTTTGGGGACAGCGCTCTCAGCGAAATAAAGGGAGTATATATATATATATATATATATATATATATATATATATATATATATACGTCTTGTGGGGTATCGCTCACAGCTCTTGATGAAAAATTTACAGATCAATAAATAGTTTCTCGATAGCTCTCATATAAGGCGAAATTTGAATTTCGAATAGGCCTACCGAAAGGGATTTTTTTTATTGCACGCAAGATTAACTCGTGTTTTCACAATGCGCTCTTCCTATCGCAAGTCACAAGTGCCATGTTGTATTGTCTCAAATACAAGAAACTCCTATTATGGTACCGGCGTCGGGAAGTGGCGCCCCCATCGCTCAGTCAGTTTTACTGGCTGCAATCAGCCCTGGCAGCTGCTAACATCGTTGCTGCCTATGGGAAGTCCAACAGTAGGGCCAAAGTGCCTCTCTGTTGAGCATTTTTACTTCCCACTTGTGTAGGGGATTGGCGACCCCATCGCAGGTCTACGGACCACAACGTGATGACACCTTCACATTGCCCGAGCAGCAGACCATCGCTGCTCGTATACGGCGTAGGGAATTGGCGACCCCATCGTCCGGCCGGCTTATGCAAGTTGCAATGAGTCAACAACGGCGTAGGGAGTTGGCGACCCCATCGTCCAGCTGGCTTATGTTGGCTGCAATCAGCCCTCGCAGCTACACACCTACGCTGCTTGAAAGGAGGACCAGCAGGGAGGAGTTACATTCACATTCATCTCATCTTCATCCACAGATGATCATCATTTCATCTCTTGTGCTGTGAGTTGCGCCTCCGTGCAATGACCAAGGATGTGACAGGATGTACTTGCATTGACGATGGTCCCTGGGCCCAGGGAAAAGGGGGGCGGAACCATTGGATAGCGCCTAGTTCTTAACAGCAGATTCTTGGATGGTCTAGCTGGTTGAGACTGGGAAGTGCGCCATTGGGGAGCTCTTCGGACCTTTGGTCTCGCCAACACTCGGGGGAGTGGGTGTCCCAAGTATCCATCAGTCGGGAGTACAAGTGATTTCGACGCCAAGTCATTGGACTTCGCCTCGATTTCCAGCTTGCTGACAAGGGTGATGAAGGTAGTACCCGGAGCCTCGTTGGCTCCTCAGAACGAAACGGAGAAGTGTGGGCATTTACGGCTAAAATTCATCATGACTCCACCACATCCTAACAAGTCGCCTTCGCGCACAGACAAAGAAAAGAAGACCAAGTTACAGAATGAAGAGAAAGTCACTGAAGATACTAGAAAGAAGGCGCATATCGTTACCATAATAACCAGTGACACCGCAGCGAAAATCGAAGTAGAGGACCAGACAAGTATCGTACCGACTATCATACGATATCTTGTTATTAAAGTAAAGCATGAAGCAGAGAATCCAGGTGGTTTGAAGGGGTTATCCCCTTTTATCATACAGAAACAACTGAATCATGTCGCCGGTGAACTTGCAAATGTTAAAAAGCTTCGCAACGGCACCTTGCTCGTGGAGACGTTAACTAACAAGCAGTCAACTAATCTCTTGCGAATGAAGACCCTAGGACAATTCGAGGTTCAAGTTGAACCGCATCGTCAACTAAATTATACTCAGGGCGTAATATCTTTTTGGGACTTGCAAGATGTCCCTCAAGAAGAAATTAAGGATGAACTTGCCAGCCAAGGTGTAGTCAATGTTCGACGAATTAAAACAAGAAAGAGTAGAGAACTGCAACCCACGAGTTCGTTAATTTTGACGTTTGCCATGCCACAGCTCTCCAAGGACGTGAAGGCAGCATTCTATTGCTTACCTGTCCGTCCGTATATACCGAGTCCGCTCCGCTGTTTTAAATGCCAGTACTATGGACACACCAGCACGTTGTGTAAGGCGACCTCTGCTGTGTGTGCAATATGCGGTACCAGTAGCTGTGATGCGGATCCTTGCACATCACTGAAACCTCAGTGTGTTAATTGCAAGGGTGATTACGCGGCCTGGTCGCGTGACTGTCCGGTATTTAAAGAAGAAACGCATTAGAGAGCTGATGGTGATTGAGAAAATATCTGCTGGCGATGCAAAACGTCGCGTAAAGGAGTTTCAGCGCACCCTTCCCTCTGGTGCGTTTTCACATGTTGTAGGGAGACTCGCAGTTAAAACTGTCTCGGTTGGTACTCAGACAGTTAATGTATCAATACAAACAGAGTCTGATGTGCCTGACGACCTTCCGAAGCCGCCCAAAGAATCGGAGACTCCTCGCAATATGCCGACGCAGAGTCAGGGACAACACACGCCTGTGCAGAGCTCTAGAGCTCCACGGGTTAAGTCTACTTTTAGTCCCTATAAAGTCCCGAAATTAGTTCGAACTTCGCCTCTCGCTACAAGCATTAAGACTCTGACGAACGTTTTGTCTGCTCAGTTAGCTCAGGAAGAGTCTGCACATACTATCGATGAACCAAGTTTATCTTTGGCTTCAGACATGATTCAGGACCAGCTGATGGATATGGATTTTAATCTCGTGGGAAGGAAAGGGAAACCTAGGTATAAACCTAAACTTAAACGGTAATCTTTTACTTGTTTTTGGAGAGTTTTATGATTTCCGTTTATTTTATATGATTATGCTCCTTAGCTGTTAAGTTTTATAGTGTAGTTTTGTTTTATCTTGTGAAGGCCCATTTACAGGCTTCCATTAAGTTTTATAGTGTAGTTTTGTTTTATATTTTGTAAAGGCCCATTTACAGGCTTCCTTGTTATACTGGCCATTTACAAAAGTGGGCTGACTGTGAAGACCTTTTACATCTTCATCTTTTATATTCTTTTATTATTTTAATTAACAGCTAAATTTGGACATGACCAAGATAAGGGGCTTCCCCCGTATCGGGACGGGCGTAAGCCATAGTGCTGTTACCGCCCATAAAATTCATTTTATCTTATCCTATTATGGTCGGATCATTCTCGCACAGGCGCATTACTCCTTCACCGTAAATGAGACTGAGAAGCAGACAGTTTCCAATTATCAATTTAGTGGATTGGTAGCATGTCGGAAAGCTAATACGGAGAACCGAAGATCCAATCATGGTGTGATTTTCATTTTCTTTTTTAAAGAAAAAAAGTTTCTTTTTTCATATATATGGTTATATATATATATATATATATATAACAATATTTTATAATAATAATATATATATAGTAATAATAACAATATATAGTAATATATATATTTATAAACGCATTGAGCTCCTGCGTAGCCTAGTCGGTAGCGCGCTCGACTTCAGTGCGAGCTGTCCCGGGTTCGATTCCCGGTGGTGGTTCAAAAATTTCGGTGTTGACCCAGCATCGTGAGGACAACTGGGGAGCTGCAGTGAATAAAAGACAGTGGCGATCACAGTGAGAGCTTCGGATCTCCTCTCCCAACCCGTTTGGTCAGCGTGGGAGCAGTAGACCAAATCCTCCCTTCGGGGAGAGGCTTCATCCAGTAGTGGATTGAACTTGGTTGTGATTTATTATTATATAAACGCATTAGGAAATTTAATACAATTATTGACCAAGGGCACCTAGAAGTTTGGTAAAGTCAGGTATGGTGTTCTCTTTTATTGCACACGCGACTGAATCGTGTTTTCTCAGACATTCGAAAATAGGCCTTCTTGTTTTGAGACGCTAGTGGCCTTGTTCCCTTCTTCAAACTGACTAATATTTCCAAGGCCAGATGAATCATTCTATATCTAGCTATCGTTCTTTTCTTCTACCTTACGATAAGCGGGTATAAATTGAGGTGCGTTTTTAGTTAACTAATTTCGAATTTTTAGCGTTTGTTCACTTCTTCAAATTGCTGGTTATTTTTTCTGAATTATGTGAATTTTATAAACTATTTAATGTGCGTACTGTTTTCACTGCCTCGAAGGAAGAAAAAAGTCTAATAGCAAGACCAGAGCTTTCCTTCGAAACTACAAAATAAAGTGGAGTTTCTCTTAAAAAACTTAGGTGAAGGAGTACCGAACCCGGGACCACTGAATCCCAAGTCCAATGCCTTACCCATTTTTTTTTACCATTTTATTAAATCTGAATTGGACTACAGAATCAGAATGAATGGAAAATATTACAAAAAACGTTAAGTGCAAATAAAGTTATAAAACAAATTAAACAATAACATTTCAAGATAACCTATTTAAAATATAAATAAAATATAAACCATTTAAAAATAAAAACTATCGATGAACTGGTATCGAACCAGGGACCACTATATTAGAATTCCGACGCCTTATCCACTACACCACGTAGCCAACTACCAACCAGTGCTTTCTGAGAGCTCTTTATATCAATTTTATACACGAGTAACAGACGCTACTTATTACGTAGTGTTCACACATCATGGTTGTCCTCTCTGCAGACAATTCTCTGCCATTTTGTTCCGTTTTCCCAACAGTTCTGTTTGTTTAGAAAACAGGAAACAATGTGTTTTACCATTAACAAGCTTCGGAGAAAAATAGCAGCTAAGCCAGTAACTGCTATTTTTCATCGGTTGTAGCAGTCATTGCAATTTATCCCATGTAGCAGTGAAAATAGCTGTTACGCTAGTTTTGCCCATCTCTATTTCGCACCTATTTTTGAAGGGTTTACTAATGTTTTTTTGCTTTCTTTGTGAATTGTATAGATGCGCCATCCCTTCCAGATATCAAATCCGGCATAAAGTAGATTTTCACATTTTTGGCCTTTATTGCCTTCTTCAAACTGCCGATTCAATTGAACTATCTGTCAGATTATTCATATTTATTACGTTCAATTGACTGCACAAATTGTAGTTGTAATAGAACGGTATAGAATACAGTAAACCATTTATAAACGAATATATTATATTTTAAATATTTTGATACCACCCATACTAAACCTATAAACTGTAATTGGTAATATCAATACAATATAGAAGATGCTTAGTTACATAATTTCCTATACGTTGACGTATTTACATATTACTTAATACAAATAACTACAGAGATTTTCCTGTCACACCAGGCAAATGACTTAAAGTTAGGCCCTGGCTGACGCCTTCCCGCATCCTTTCCTTCCCCATATTCCGGCTTGAGCCTTAGAGGCTAAATGAAATAAATGAATTTCAGTTCAAATAACTACACTTACGACACATGTCAGAAGATCAATTAACAAACTATATACATATTTACACGAACCATACAACAGTAGCTAAATACATTCCAAGTTCTGATTACAGTAGAGTTATGCATTCAAAGTACATAATCCATTTTAAGCTCTACGTATAGCTGTATCTAACAAGGGGACATTCCCACCCCTCATATCGAAACCACCCCTGAAAGTTTGCACATAGAACGATAGTAAGGAGAAAACAGCGCATGCAAAATCGTAGCGGCTAATAGAAAGTATAAGGGTCCTAAAACAAAACTAAAATGGACGAGGACAGGCATAAGGAGGTCACCTAAGATGGAGTAATATGTTCGAAACGGGTCAACCAGGTCAAATACAGTTTGCACATATATTTAGTCAGTACCTGTGCTGATATATGGAGATTAAAATCACTGTAATGGGGCAGTGATTTTAGGGAAGGTTTGACGATGCGATTTGATACTTTTCTGTATCTTAAGCGGTTTAGGAAATATAGCAAGTGTGATTAGTTTGCAACACTGCTGTATTGCAGCCCTTGGTTTCAAACTATAATACAAGACAAGAGTACGTATTCATGAAGCACACTTCGTTGTGTACATTCATCCACTTCCGTTGGTATCGCTTGCGTAATATGTGCAGTGTTGCCAACTACATGTGAAAGTACAAATTCCCTGTATCTACTAAACGGCTTCGGATCTCGAATTCGCGTACACGGCGTTATCATAATCATGTCTACATCACTTTACCTACATGCTTACATTTGACTTATCTGACAACTTTCTCGAGATACAGTGCATTACACAATTGAACATTGGTAATCTCTGCTACTTTTGGTTGTCATTGCTCGCTGTTCATGATCATTCTGTTCCTATACAGGGGCATTACGATACTCTACATGTGTGGTTTCCCTTCCATATTAATTACGCTATTACTGTATGAGAAGCTGCTATATTGCATTTGACTATTTTGCATATCTTTGATGCTATAGCGACCAGAGTTTGCAACACTGGCAGGTGAGAGTGGGCGTGTTTGTCTTTCCTTTCCATGCTGATTTAATATTCGCCATCAACTGATGTAGTTGCATTTGAAAAACATATAACTTTATATTGGGTTGGCAACACTGTTTGACTATTACAGTGATTTTAATCTCCATATATCGTCACATGTACTGACTACATATATGTGCAAACTGTCTTTGACCTGGTTGACCCGTTTCGAACATATTACTCCATCTTAGGTGACCTCCTTATGCCTGTCCTCGTCCATTTTCGTTTTATGTTTTAGGACCCTTATACTTTCTATTAGCCGCTACGATTTTGCATACGCTGTTTTCTCCTTACTATCGTTCCATGTGCAAAGTTTCAGGGGTGGTTTCGATATGAGGGGTGGGAATGTTCCCTTGTAAGAAGGACCATAAACTGTACAGAGTATATAATTATACTGAGGCCTTGTGTCCATACTTAATTTAATTAAAACAGGCTGACAAGGCTATTACCATTAATTTCATTATAAAAACAGACATCATATATAACAGTTTCAATGTTCTAACAACATCTTCCTCAGACGACTCATTAATACTCTCTAATAGTTCATAAAGAGCACCTGAAGGCCCAGAGATCCTTGCTACGTCATCCGTCAACCACGTCCCAGAATTCCTCTACTTTCCGAAACTAAACAAAATATAACCAATCGCGGTCCTTCGCTCACAGTCACAGACCACACGCCCTGGTTAAGTATACCACTATCACAAGCTCGTAAGAGGAAAAACACGAAAGTTCAATCGAGACACAAGAATATTTTAGAAAAATGGGTAATAAATAAATAAGCCACAAAAATAAAATACATATTAAATAATAAATTAATAAAAAATAATTAAACGGAAGCTTGAAATAATGAAATAACAATAAAGAACCAAAGGGGGTGGTAGGATATAGAAGAGTCACTGTCTTCTGGAATACTTTCTTCGCTTTCCTTTTCCCAATATATCTTTCAATTCCTCATTTATAGCAGTATCGGCGGTAACCAATTGGGGGAAAAATTACGGGGGGGGGG
>JAGDQP010010563.1:12800-55443 GCA_022664845.1 Lepisma saccharinum | reverse complement strand
TGGGGTATCGTTGAATAGTTCTTGACGAATAATCTACAAATCAAAAATTATTGATAGCGCTCATATAAGGCTAGATTTGATTTTTTGAAAATAAAAAAAAACTCCGAGATCTGTCTCAGCCTGTAGAATTGCCGAAAGGGATTTTTTTTAAAATTAAGTATGATTTGTTGCTAATAAAAGTATTTAGATTTAATGTTTTAAAGCATTGCAGTATAATTTGGCAGCAGTATTATTAGTTCTTGTAGTAGTAATAGTAGTAGTAGTAGTAGTGATAGTAGTAGTGGTAGTACTTGTAGTGGTTGTAATAGTAGTAGTACAAACCTCAGTAGCTCAGTCGGTAACGGTGTATCACTACCCTGAAATCGGGAGGCTTGGAGCGGGCCTGTTTTGTATGGGAATGATCCCACATCAAAGTATGTGAACTAGATTCACGCGACGGCGAGTATCGCACCCAAGAATATGTCCCCGAATTAAGCTATTTACTGATGATACTGAGGAAAATGAGAGAGAACCCATTCGGGATGATCTCACTGATCTACTCAGATTTTAAAAAGAAATCTTTGAAGTCCTTTGTAAAGTCGACTTTGGCTCAGATCCAATGCATGATGATGAGAGAATTGGTGGAGTAAGGAAAGTTTGAAGAAACGGGAAAACCCCGAGAAAACCCATTTACACGGTGTTTTTTTACCGCGTGGTACAAGCGGGATCGAACCAAAGATTCCACGCACAAGACGTAAGCGCTCTACCCCTAAGCTACCGCTACCCGTGCAGTCTGAATTGCTGCTCAACCTTCCCAGTGACTTGGCCGTCCGATACAACAACCCCCAGACCACAACAGACCTTGTGGTGCAAACTGTAATGTCACGGATGTCGGATCTGGGTAGGCACGTGGGTTGGAACCCCACGGCCAACTATTCTGACAGGTTTCCCAGGGTTTACCCTCAGTTTCACCACGCGAATGCTGGAATGAAGAAAGCGAATCTTAACAGAGGCCCTGACTAAACTCGAATATTTCCTTGTATTTCAATATCACAATGGTAAGGTGTTGTAAATCTTAGATAGCAATATTATTCTAGAGTTATAATGACAGTCCTGATTATTCTAACAATCTAAAGTGCAATGGTTTATTATGCACTAATGTGAAGTGTGTTGATTTAAGTAATCATTTAAAAACAAAAGTTAATGAAAGAAAACACTGGGTTTTAAAGTCGGTTTTCAAGTGCACCCACCCCCAAAAAATTCCACTGGTGACAAAATTACCAAAGTTCGCCAGCGATCACGTGCCTGGGACTATTCTTTCTAGAGTAGCACCCATAAATTTATTCAAAATTATATCCGAGCATTCAGTTGTAGTGATTTGCAGTATTTTGAAAGACCTGTATCAGTTAGCACTGATTCGAATTATATTATAATTTTACAAGTAAGCTTATTATACTTGCAATAATAATGAAAATCAATTATAAATACTTCGGCAACAGCTGATTTTGAACTATCAGTGATCCGACAGCATTAGCAAGGTTTAGCTTCGTTATGGGTTCCTGTAAGTGTAATGCAGGGTTTCCGCCAGGATTTTAAGTTTAAGGGGTCTAAGGCCAAAATTGGGAGGGTGTAAGAGTAAAGTTTTGTTCGGTTTCTATCAATTTTTCACACCAAATTATTTAAGTTCGGGGTGTAGTCGAGGCTTTCTGGGTAAACACCCCACACAGAGGGGGGGGGTCTGGCTGATTTACTGATGTAATGGAATATAACAGAGAATAGTAATTGTCACTTTTATTTTTTCAAAGTAGTTTATATCTTAGCCGACTCGAGTACTAATAATGATGATAATAATAATGAAATTGATGTAAGTAAGATGTGGGAGGCAATTAGTGAAACAATTAACAGCGCAGCGAAGGAACGCGTAGGTGAGAAGAAACAACAGAAACACAAACCTTGGTTTGATGAAGAATGCCTTAAACTTCATGAGGAACGAAAACAAGCAAGGCATCGATGGCTAAGTAATAAAAGCGAAGCAAATACCAACCACTACAGCAACGCGAAACGAAACGCCACACATGGGTTCAGAAAAAAAAGGCGAGAATATCTAACGCAGATGATTCAGGAGATAGAGGAAAACGGCAAGACAAATAACATACGAGATCTATACAAAGGGGTAAACTCGTTAAGAAAAGGTTGCCGGCCGAGGCTAGGAATGATTAGAAATGAACGTGGAGATCTTCAGGCTGATCCGACTAAAATTGTCGATGTGTGGAAAAGTTATTTCGACAAACGTCTTAATGTACACAACGGGGAACAAACAGAGGAATTTGAAATCCATACCGCAGAACCGTGGATTTCCGAACCTAGCGAGATCGAGATCGAAATGTCGGTGAAGAAATGGACAAACTTCAAATCATCAGGAATAGACAATATTCCAGCCGAATTAATTAAAGCAGGAGAAACGGCACTAATCAAGGAACTACATAAATTGATAAGAGCTATATGGAGAAAGGAGGAGCTCCCAAAGGAATGGAAAACCTCAATAATAGTTCCGATTTACAAAAAATGTGATAAACCGGACTGTAATAATTATCGCGGAATCTCGTTACTTCCAACTTGTTACAAGGTATTAAGTAATATTATGTTAACACGCATAAGTATACACGTAGATGAAATAATTGGAGATCACCAATGTGGATTTAGAAGAAATAGATCCACGTTGGACCAGATTTTCGACTTGAGACAAATTTTGGAGAAGAAATTAGAATACAATGGGACGGTTCGTCAGCTATTCATTGATTTTAAGAAAGTATATGATTTTATCAAAAGGGAAAAGTTATACAATTTGGAATTCCGAAAAAAAATGTTTCAACTAGTGAAGATGTATCTCAACGACCCCACGAACAGAGTACGGATAGGTAATAATAGTGTATGTCAGATAGTTTCAAGATTCGCAAAGGCGATGCCTTGTCACCACTAATGTTTAACTATGCGTTAGAATATGCGATTTTAAAAATTAAAGGGGGCAAAAAGGGACTATGATTGAATGGTTTAAATCAACTGTTTGTATAAGCGGATGATGAAGATTTAATAGGGAACGATATAGATGCAGTACAAAGCAACACCGATGTCTTAGTAGAAGCGTGCGATGAGATAGGTCTACAGGTAAGCATAGATAAAACAAAATACATGATAATAAGCCGAAACACAGGGAATGAAGGAAATAAACACATAAGAATGAAGGATGAGGTCATAAAGAAGGTAAACAAATTTAGGCACTTGGGAGCATACGTAACAAGCAAAAACGGGGTCACGGAAGAAATAAAAAGTCGCTTAGTATCGGAAAACACATGTTTCTATTCAGTCCAAAAACTTCTAACATTTCGATTAATATCAAGGAAATTGAAATTAAAAATATACAGAACTATTATTCTGCCGGTAATACTTTACAGTTGCGAAAGTTGGAGTACGACCCTAGGAGATGAACATAAATTACGTGTATTTGAAATTAAGGTTGTGAGAAAGATATACGGGCCGAAACGCGACGAGATGACTGGATAGTGGAGGAGACTGCATAATGAAGAACTCCACGGACTGTGAGATTCACCAAATGTAAAAATAATGAAATCGCGACGACTAAGGTGGGCAGGCCATGTAGCTCGGATGGGGGAAAAACGAAGATTATATTCTATCCTGGTTGGAAGGCCTGATGGAAAGAGACCATTGGGAAAACCGAGACGTTGTTGGGAGGACAATATTAGAAGGGATCTTCGAGAAGAAGGTGTTTGTGATGGAAACTGGCTTGATATTGCCCAGGATAGAATCCAATGGCGAACGTTTGTTACTACGGCGATGAACTTGCGAGTTCCATAAGGCATAGAGTTAGTTAGTTAGTTGGTGTATAACTCATATCAATGATAATTGGGATGGGGGAGTTGACATAGTTAAATTCCCATTATTTTCAAATTCTCCCACCTCCCCAGGACATTTTATTATCCAAGTACTAAAGGAAGAACATATAATTCTGTCACTAGCCATACATAGCAAAAGGAAAAATAAGGTTGGAATAGAACATCGAAAAAATAAATATGTTTATTGAATATAAGGAATTATCTCCCCTAAAGAGCACAAAATCCTCACCTTCAGAGTCGAACGCTTCTGGTCTCTCATAAACTACAGGCGACAAAACTCCGTTTTTTCTAGTTTCATACAGTGAACGTACTGCTTCATTCAACGACTGGGCTGATTTATTTAATGACTGCTTCTATGACAAATTTAATGCCTCTTCAGATAATTATTTTTTCCTGATTCAAAGTCTAAAATTTTCCATTGCTTATCAGACATAAACACAATCTTTATTTGTGATCCCGTTACAATTAGAAAAATATGTAGGTCTATTATGTCTTATTAAATACTATTTCACTCAAACACAAGTAAACCTTACATTTCAAAGCATTTGTTAACTAGATAGGACGTTTCGGTGTAAAGATTAATTTTTATCCTGCACCAAAACGTTCTACACCGAAACAACCTGCACAGAAACGTCCTACACCGGGCATTATGCACTGAAACGCCCGGCAGTAATCATAGACAGGATTCAAAATCATGTCCTCCCAATTCTTTCTCCCTCCCAGCATGGCTTTAATCGAATGGGTCCTGTGAAACCAATTTAGCTGCCCTACTGTCTCACGCCGTGGATGCCCTAGCAAATAGACAAGAGCTTTGGGTTTAGGATGTTTCGGTGCAGGAATTTCGGTCCAAGAAGTTTCGGCGCGGGAAAGTTTGGTGCAAAAACTTACTGATGAATTATTTTTCCTATAACATTGATAAATTAGTAAAATAGAGAAGTTAAAATTAATGAAATATTTACTTGCTATATAATATTACAGTCACGGAAGTATTTAGAGGTGGGTTCAGTGGGTCTGGATCTCCTGACCAAAATTGAGAGTTTTAGGCAGAATTATTGCTTTTCAACTTTTCGAAGCAAAATTAATTATTCCTAATTGCTAAAAATACTAGTAGAAAAGTAACAGGGTACATGTTTACTTGCTATAATAATATATGTTGTTAAAACTTCAGGGGTAGATTTCCGAATAGATTAATAGTTACTGACCAGCCCTTACTTAAAAAGAAATAAAAAGGTGCTATTGAAGTATTTTGGATTGATGAATGTTGACTTCGGAAAGTTTGTCTCTTTCTTTTACCTGGAGAATGTACCAACTGCATTTTTTGAGACAGGAAATTTTGACACTTGCTTCTGTTACTAGATACTCCATTCCTTTACCAACTAGCGTTGCTATTGAAAGAAGATCAGCAAGTAATGATTATAGCAGCTCGTATTAGTATTTAAAGAGCAAACTAAAATGATTACCAACCGTCTTTGTATTTAATAAATTTACATATATTTCACCACGTCTGAATAAAATGGGAATATTTTTTATTAACATGGACATCTGTCAAAATGTGAAGATTATGGGAAAGCCCTCCCAAAATTCACTTTCAGAAACTAAAACCTAGACCCACTTACACAAAACATGTAAAACAAACACGTGTTAGTTACTAACAAAATCACAACTTCTTATCAAAATTTAGTAATAGCATTGCCAGCTTGTGTGACTCATTATAAGTCATGAACGCAAGACCTAGATAATATAACTTGCACAATCAACAGGTATAACCAGGTATATAAAACATTATCATCTATTAGATTTACCTTTGACTTAGGTCTGCCGCACACTAGGCTGTTCAACCGCGCGGTCAAATCGGAGAGCATTTTTGTGTAAGCGATTTGGCCGCTCGATTTATGCTACACCTGTTCCATGTTCAGTTCGCTGTCAGTGTTGACAGAAACAAAATGGTTAGCACCACACAAATGCAATGCATAGCTTTAGTTACAGGAAAAAGCAGGCTCCGAAGACGGATAAGCAAATGGGTAATCCTTTAAAAACGAACATCTTTACGCTTTCGCAACTAGCAATGGAATAAACTAAAACTTGGATCCTCGCTACGTTTATCTTTGCTCCCCAACCTCTAAGATTTTGTTCCCTTAAGCTAGCTATAACTGAAGGTAGAAGACCTCCCAAAAAATAATGTAATTTCCGAGAATTGACATGTCTCACTTCTCGGAATTTCATTTTTAATTTATGGTTTAAGTAAAACTAAGTCTCAAAATAGCTTTCATTCTGTCCGAAAGGAACCACAGACAAAGATAACATTGTAAAAATGTTGATGCATGGATACATCGGGACAATATCAGACAACACACACACACAGAGAGAGAGAGAGAGAAACGGCTTTGCTTGCTTTGTTACCCGAGGCAAATAATTCTTTCTCAGTTTTGACACCTAATCACAAAATGAATCAAACGGATGTAATTCATGCTACATGACTTTGTCAGTATAAAGAAATTCCGATCCTCTAAATATCATTCATGGTTTGATGCAGAAGCGCGATCTGTTTTGAAAAATAAAACAACTTGCATGGGAGCTTCGAAAGCAACATCCTAATGCACATACTCCCAGATCAGGCGCTACTACCAGAAATTGCTTAGGATAACAACATTATGTTAACGAGATAGTATCTGAAGTATCCAGCAATACTAAGAGATTTTGCTCATAAACTCTAGAAGGTCACGTGTTCCGACAGAGTTCATTTATGATTCGGCTACAGCTGCTGGAAAAGAGGGTACATCTATTGAATGAATACTTCTCTAACAATGTCTGTATCCAATCTCCTTCTTGGCCGCCTCCTCAGCTTCAACCGATCTGTTCGCATTCACTGTCTTCCTTAAGTACATCATCTGATGAGGTAAAATATCTGCTTTCTTCTTTACCTCTAAATCGTTCTCCCGGCTCTTATAATACTAGTGCTGTAAATTATTTCGAGAAATCAGATCATTACAGGATGTTGCTGATCTCCAAAATTCCATCTCTGACCTCTTGGACTGGTGTAATGTGTGCAACTTGAAAAAAAAAATCATAAGCTTATTTTCTTACTATTTCTTTAAAAAGGAATCAAATCCCATCTGTCTATATCATTGAAGATAATTCTATCGCTAAAGTTCTTCTCAAAAGGACCTTGGAGTCGTATTTTACAAAAAAAACTTCTGTTTGCTGATCACGTGACTACTATAACTAACAGTTCTATGCGCTTACTTAGTCCTCTCTATAGATTTACATACATTAAGGACCTTCATTCATTGAGTATATTCTAAAAAAATTTTCATCTCCCCTAAAATTGAACATTGCTCCCCAATTTGGAACATGGCTAGTATTTCTAATCTATCTCATATTATTCTGTTCTGATTTTTTTCTTGTTATAGTCAAAACAAGAATACCATCAGTACGTAGCTTCAGAAAACCCGAGTTATTATCGGTTCTAGGTCTCCATGCTCCCTCTTCTCGTCGCAAGATGGCAGAATTGATGATCTTATAGAAGATACTTAACCGCAATCTTAGAACTGGAGAGTTGATATCTAAATTTTACTTCCGTGTTCCCTTGAGAATGCCATAAATAATAACCTCCTTCATTGTATACCCCGCTTAGGATAAGTATACCGCAGCGCTCCTTATTCCATACACTAGTAATATGTACAATAATCTTGATTCAAATATTGATATTTTTGGATCTGAAAACACTTTCCATCGAACGCTAAATACTGATATCTAAGTTATTTCTCTTGTATATTATAATGGTCATGTTATTGATATCAGTTGTTGTGCTATGTGTTGTTTAAAATTTAATTTCCTGTTATTTAGTTTGTTGCAATATCATTTAGTTTCTGTGTAAAATGCAACTCCAGCTGCATCTGCAACTTAATAATAACTAAATAAACAGAAGCAAAAGTTATTTGTCACTCTGTATTGACCAAACTGTGGGAAGTATTGCTAAATCATTTTTTTAAAACAACTATACATTGTATGCCTATGCCTTATTGTTTCTTTCTTCCTTGCTCAGTTTCTCTTATGTCGTGACAGAAAGAGATTGGTAATGAAACAAACTGTCAACCCTGTTCAAAACAGCGCGACTAAACCGCCTCTAGTTTGCGGTGCTTCATAAGAATACATGGATTTTGCTCCTTCCCCAAATCGCCGTCGGAATCGCAGACATTTCATTTCTCTCGGCGGGTGAATCCTGTCGCTGTGATCAAAGTGCCAAGTATGCGGTGGTTCATAAGAAAGCATGGGTTATTTATTTATTATTTTTATTATTTTGCGGTTGAACCGCGTCGGTTAAACTGCCTAATGTGTGGCAGGCCTTAGTTAATAGTAGTCTCGGTGAATGATCAAGGCTAAATTTTAGTTTCGATTTCTCAGCTTTCGCCAGCTACTAAGACGTATGTACTCTTTCTACCACTGATTCTCGTACAAATAATAGATACATACGCTTCCAGAAAATCATAGGGACAGCTTGCAATCCAAAAAGTGTTACGAAAAGGCATTAATATTTCGTTAAATACATACTCAAGTTGCTCAGTATACGGAAACATGGCGTAATGTTCGATAATCCTAATGACGTCACTTCGTGTTATGGATGACTTGTTTTGCAAAAAAAAAAAAATCAAAGACTCAATCAATGCAGAAAAGCAAAGACGGGTTAGCTCATGTTTTTCATTATATGGGAAGCTTATCGACTTTAACACTCACACCATGTGCCCTGCCTGGACACCGAAGGTGCCAAATAGTCCAAGGTGCTTTTATCTCTTTCACTCTTAGCAGATTTGACACTTACATCACTCGAAACTTTGTTCTATATTGTGCTTCAACACCCTCACACACGTAGGAACATTGTACATATCTGCTGTATATTATACATTTTGGGGGAAACCTAAACTGAACTTTCGTCTAAAAACACTCTGATCTCCTTCCCTCATTGTCAGACAAAATAAATCATGCTTGAACCCCCTCCTCTTGAATGCTTACGTTACACTTGAATGACCCTTGAAGGCTTAAGCCTATTGACTTCTACGTTGTTTTTTTTTTTTACAAATTCTGTTTTCCTTAAGGATCCTGCAGTTCATATAGACTATTTACTTTCTAAGCACTTTGTACTGATAGATTTAGGCACATTTCGAAAGTATCACTTCAGAGAATCATAATGATGGTATGTATGGTATCACCAGTATTCAGAATGTCTGAACTATTTTTTAAAACAAAATGCTAATTTAATTTCAAATAATTTCATTAATTAGTACATCAATAAGAGTATTAACCGACCAACAATAAGATCAAGTTTAATAGTTTAACAACTTTGCTATAATGAAAAGGTATTTTAATATTTGCAACGTAGCTTCCAAGCACCGAAACTTCCGTGCACCGAAACTTCCGTGCACCAAAACTTCCTGTACTTTAACTTCCTACACCAAAACTTCCTGCACCGAAACTTCCGGATCTCAAGAACTTGACGTCATATACCTAAACTTCTCCAAAGCATTTGAAACCGTCAATCACACACTTGTTATGCACATGCTTGCCTCCAGATTTAGTACACACGGACCTCTCCTACAGCTTCTAGCATCATACTTGACTGGCAAAGAAGAATGTATTGTCTTCCCACGTAGCACATACAAGTTGCTCCCCATGCTTTCAGGTTGCTCACAATGCAGCTCCTTAGGAAAGTTTTATTTTCCCTCTACATTAATGATTAAGTTAACAGATAGATAATTCCTGCTCTGTACTTCTCTACGCTGATGACTGCAGAAATTTTCAGACAATTGAATCTACAGATACTTTCTTCCTTCTAGCCCCTATAGTTTCTGCTGAAATGTGGTGCAATAATTGGTTACTGATAGTCAATTCTTGCAAAGCTGCTGCAATGCGTTTCTCTCTCAAAACCTATAACACAAAATGTACGTACGTACACATTAGCCTCATCTAATATACAATGGTTAGACCATTACAAAGACCTTGTTATCATATTTGATGGAAAACTCAATTTCACTCCTCATATTGAATTCGTAATTTCTAAAACACTCGAACTTCTTGGACTTCTCTTTAGGTTTACCGATATGAAAGATTTCAGAGCTCTTAGGACATATTTTCACACTTGTGTACTTCCTACTATTGAATACTTTTCATCTATCTGGTCTATGGCTTATGAAATAAACTTATTTAAATTGCACAAAGTCGAAAATTTCTTTATCCGCATTGCACAACATAGGATACCCAACCTCCAACGCAAATCTAACGTAGACATTTCGAATTTTCTTGACTTAAAAAACATAGACACTCGAAGAAATCTTAGTGACTTAAAATTTATTTACAAAATAATTCAGGGTGCACTGAGGACCAACAACCTTCTACCACTTTTTACCTAAGAGTATTCAGATAAAATGCTCGTTCCCAAGATAATTTCTGCCTCTCAAAAATGTGATTGTGTTTGCTTCAGTTATCTCTTGTATACAGATTATCACATTTTTGCAATACTCTTTCTTTGCCACCAGATTTCTGCCTCAGTAAAAGGAAATTTCTAAAGGCTTGTTATATGAATCTGGAATGAATGAAAACAATCTGATCTTATTCAATTGTATAATTATTTGTTGTTTTTATTGTTTTTTTATTTTTATATCACATTGTTACAAGAACGGTGTAAAATGGCGTTTGCTGTATACGTTCTAACTTCTAACAAATACGTAAATGCCTAGATTCAATCCTGCTAAGTAGTCAATTAAAAATTTTCCGTTGTATTCCTTATTTTGTCTAAATGAATGTCTGTGTCACACCTACAAACAGCGCAACATGAAGAAGTTTGTGAAATTATCGTTGTTGTTATCGTCGAATGTTATCTGTCCAAGTGAAGCAAGTTTAGGTCGTTGTTTCCAACCGGCTCAACCACACGAACGTAAATATATTATTATTATTATTAGTTGTTTTTTTTTAAATATTGAAGTATATACACTGATTTTATCGTGATACACTCAGCTGCTATTTTTCTCTGGATAAAATCTCAACATTTCATTTACTGACAAGAATCCACAAAACAAGCTAAGTAATGGTTTTCTTGTAGACAAAACCAAAGTGGCTCCGTATAAATTCAAATGATCTTATAACGTATTCAAAAGAGTCGTAGGGACAAATAAGAGTCTAAGCGAGTATCGGGGCCTGCCAGTTTCATAGTCAAAGTCATGGATTTTCCAACCGATGTCCATTACTATTCCAACAGCGTATGGCTTGTCTCTGTCGATCTTATGGCTACTGAAATCTCGTAGGTGAACAAATTGAGACTATGTTTGCGATTGAAAAGGACCTGCCAGTTTTAGAGTTTACGTAATAGGTTATTCCACAGTTCGAGAATATTACGAATCAAAGGTTTATGGCTCATCTCTGTTGGACATGTACTGTAGTTAACGAGATCTAGGCGAGGCACAAGCGGAGAATACTAAACGATTCAAAAGGACATGCCATTTTTAGAGTTAAAATTATATCATTTTACCCACCGTTTCGGACCATGGCGAATCCAATCATTCATCTATGTGTGCCTTTTAGCATGAACCTCATAATAGATATACCTAGCACACTTCCCCATTAATGGCTGCACTAAAACTAATGGGTTTTTGATCAGAGCACGTGATATCAAATTCATCCGCTAAGTAGCTCTGGTATAGATCTCATGTTAAAGGCTTTCCCAAGCTTGAGAATTACCCGGAAACTAAGTTAGTTGTTTGAGCACGTGGAACAGGTACGCGCAGGCGCAGAACGCCCTGAACCATAAGTAACACTAAGAAGCAGTGATTCTGCAATTGGCAGCATAGCGTAATGGTTAAGGTACCGGAAAGCTGATCCGTAGTTCCCGAGTTCTAACCCAGCCGTTGTAACTTTACATTTTTTTAAAAAAAATGAAACTTTTTTACGCTTTTATGTATATACGCATTAGGAAATGTAATGCAAGTAGTGACCAAGGGCACTCGGAGGTTAGGTAAGGTCAGGTGATGTGTTTTTTTTTATTGCACACACAACTTGCTACGACTCCAAGAATGCAGCGCAGCACTCTCCTCAACTGCTGACGTAGCTTCCGGCTAATTCTCGAGCGCGAGGAAGTCGTTTATATTCTACTATGAGGTCTATGACAGAGCTATCTAGCGGACGAATTCAGAATCACATGCTCTGATCAAAAGCTCATTAGTTTTAGTGCAGCCAGATATGCTAAGTCTATCTATTATAAGGTCTATGCTTTTAGTTACTGAGATCTAGGGGGCGAGGAGGAAGCAAACGTACCATGTGAAAATACATAGGGAAAATGGATAAAACTAAGTAAATGAAAAGGATCTGTCAGTTTTAGAGTGAAATTCATAATATTCGCTACCGTTTGAGATCGTAACGAATACAACGGTGTATTGTTAAACTCTGTCGCACTGAGATATCCAGGTACGAAAGGTCGACAGTGCAGCGGCGAATGTATCTTAGAGCAGTTTTCCAAGAGAATAAGACAATTGAAAATTGACAGCCAAACTGCCATATATATCCTTATTTTTTTTTTACTTTTTATTATTATTATCATTATTATTATTATTTTGGTATATGAAGTCCATTCTCTGGTTTAAACATCAAAAACGCTTACTTAATTCGATGTTTCATATTACAAAACTCACAAAAGTAAACAATATTTTCTCTTCCTTAGAAGGTATCTGAGGACTGTGATTGGTGAATAGAAATTACATAATCTCCCTCTTTACCACACGATATTACAAAATATCTCACAAAATCCGAAAATTACAATATTTTCTCTCTTCAGATCTTGTGTTTTGGTGCTTTTAGGTATGAGGGGGTTGGTTGAGTAGTCTCATTGCCCTAATTTACTTAAAGTTAGTTAAGCGCACAATCCTGCGAGCTTATTATGTACTGGTCTATTGGAATGCATTGGAAATGCATGTTGTATTTTTTTTCTATTGATAAATCTTTAATGGCCAAACGAAGAAACCAGTTCCGAGAATCCCTTCAATCTCTCGCACGATACACTAAAAACAGCGAGAACCTATTTTCCACATAGGAGTTTAGTTTTCAGAGACTAATCACCGGAAGTGCTATTATTATTCACTGTTAGGGACGCGACTTTTTTTCTTACCATCTTTCGTACTATATGCAATTTGCCATCGGTCAAACATTTAATATTCATGCATGAAATAGTTTATTCTACTACGTTTTAAACATTTAATATACTTTCGAAACAATACATACAAATGAAATTAGTTGTAAATAATAAAACTGTATGAAAACAATGTAAAATTCTTTAAGAATAACCATAACTCAAAAAATTCTTTCACCTTGAAAAGTTCAAATGTTTTCGCTGCCATCTATTGGGCCAAATACTAACCGGTTCGTGTTAAATAATACTGAGTAAAATGAAGTTTTTTGCAGCTCCTTACACACCTAAACTCAACAAAACTGCTTTCTCGATGAAAACCTAAACACGCTCAAATTAGTAATCAGAGAAATACACATGTACAATTTGTACATGCATTGCAAAATGCAGGTTAATTAGGATGAATAAACTATCCAGATATCGGGAACTCGCTCATATTTGAAATTGTAGAGCAACTGTAGTATTTCTAACTAGTGTCGTCATTTCAGTTTTTGTTTGCGAGAGACAAGATCATTTAGGAAAGAATTTATATATCACGTGGCGCATCCCACTCATTTCCAAGCGTAGTTTTTACTTCATACTCTGCGCAAACGTAATCAGTGATTTCGCCAGACCCTCTGTGAGTTGTCATCTCCCATATCCTCGAAAGCACCTCTAATGTTAAAAATACAGTCAAAAATCAACAGAAACCGTGCAAAACTCCACTTACACCTTCCCAATTTTTATTTTACCCCCTCCCCCACACAATGAAAACCTTGACGGAATCCCTTATGTAATCCACACGCATTGCTTTGCTGTTAATATGAGATAGCTAGAAACAAGTAACACTCATATTTGACGTAAAAGAATAAGGAAATCTTAATTCTTAACTTTTTGTAAAATGTTATTTACAGCAGATGAGAGCAACTCTAACTATAACTTTAACAATTATTAACAAGATCGACGACAGAAATTTTCTTAACCTCTTTCCGCTCCACAGCCGTCCCTCTTAACCTCTTTCCGCTCCGATGATGGATTCGCATCAACGAAGCGAATCCATCATCGGGAATTCATGACCTGAATTAGATTTACAACCTTTTTAGAACAGAAAACAATATTCGTTAAAGGCAGTGGTGATCGGAAGTGACAAATAGCTGATTAAAGCAGCCTTCTATACTGTGGATATATATTGAGCTCAGTGTCTTGAGGTGGACGCCACTAAACAATACGGATTCAAGTCCGGGTAGAGAAAGAAATCGTACATCCACTGATACTGAGGCAGGCTAGTTATGGAAGAGACTCAGTTACTAAGTTCATCGAAATAGGAAAACACGATTAGAGTCTTGTTGTGGTTAACAGAAACTTCACAAGAATTCAACCAACCAACTGACGAAATTCTGCATAATGTCACAGACAAAGTAGTGGCAAACCTCTTGTAACGATCCCTCAACTTGAATAAAGATTGGATCTGCGTATCAAAATGTGCAAGAAAGGAAAACTATTTCTACGTTGAATCCACGATACTGGGGAAACTAGAGCAAAGACAACAGCACTGGACTTCGTCTAAACAAAACAAAATTTTCAACTCTCACGGAGGGGAAACACAAAACTTATGAACAAAAATAAACACTAAGGCCACCACACTTTTCAGGGAAACCAGAAATTGTTAGACAAACGAAATTCAATTTCCAAAACACCTAATACTCCTCACTGATTCAGCTTCGGAAGTGAAATGTTCTCAAACGTAAACAAAAACTTTAACTTAAAATTCCATTACAAATTAGTATAAAGAAAACACTGTAATCTGATTTACTTGGTAATTCTGACTCCCGAAACACATGTACCCTGGATGCCCTGAGATATGGAACAAAGACTGACAATATCACAAATATATATATAGGGTGATTACGAATGATTCATTTGGTTTCGTGGGATTATTTAAAAAAGACTAATACACTTCCAGTAAAACAACATATCTCATGAGAATCAGAAACTGTCTCAGTTTTAAGGGACAATTTCTCATATATGTAACTTTCACGACTAGCGACAGATGGCGGCAGCATCATAAATGCTCTATGTGGCTTCCTTTGGGCACACGGCACATATCCAAGCGGTAGTCCAATTCGGCCCAAACGCGTTCTAGCATAGCGGGAGCGATGGTTGTGAATGTATGCGTGATGCGTTCCTTGAGTTCAGCAACATTGGATGGTGGTGGGTGAATTCAATTGTATTTATGGCCTTTATGCTCAGGCCTGGATAGGGGAAGGAAAAGGATTCGGTAAGGCGCCGACCAGGGCTTTTGTTCAATGTGCCATCCCAGTATTTTATTGGTGTAGCTAAGGAAAACCTTGGGAAAACCTCAGTCGAAATGGTCGGCCGTTGCGATCGAACCCAGAACCTCCCGAATGCTATGCCAACAATTTACCACTGAGCTACGCCGGCACGGTGGATGATAGTGGTGGCACAAACACTAAGTTCTTCACATACTCTTAAAGGAAGAAGTCACAAACCATGAGATGGGGAGATCTAGGGGACCATGTGAAAAGTGCATGGTCACCAGGAGCACAACGCCCAATGCAGCGATGTGGTAATGTTTTGTTTAGGTACCGGCGCACCTCAATAAGCCAATTAGGTAGTGCTCCTTCTAATTGCAGTATGAACTCATTGAAATCTTGTGTCATTTGTGGTAACAACCAAAATTGCAGCATATCAAGAAATGATAAACCTGTCACAGTTACCCAGACACTATTTTCACAACTTCTACTCTCTGTTGATAGTCGTGAAAGTTACAAGTATGAGAAATGACATGTTAACACTTGGACGGTTTCTAATTCTTTTGCGGTATGTTGGTTTACTGTAAGTGTATTAGTCTTTTTTTTAAAATAAACTCACGAAACCTGATAAATCATTTGTAATCACCCTGTATATACTTAAAGGGAGAAATATAAAAGCAGATAGGGTTAAAATTGACTCGAGAGACCTATCGCTCTGACTGTACACTGTCATTATTGATTTTAAAAGCTGACTACTTGCTATACTAAGCACAGAAAGCGACAATACTCGCCATTTTTACTTCACCTGCAAGAAAACTGAAAAAAGGCCATATCTGCGGATGGCTTCTTTTATTCCCTCAAGTTTTTAACTTACCTTTTTAAACCTGAAGAAGACAATGCATCATTTAGCGAAATTAGTCTTGTTTTTAATCTCCATTTTTAGTCTATACGATGGCAGCGAGGATGTCGTACAGTCACGGAAATATGTATTGCGGGAGTCTAGCAGTTATTTAGTCTATGGTCTAGCATTTAGTTTCTATTTATCTTCTATTTGTGCACTAAAGAGTCACCATTTAGACTAAACCTGCCACATCTGTTCCTCAGACATGTCACTGCTTAATTATAACTGCATGTCTGGCCGATAAATGTATTTAAATAAAAAGCTAAACGTTAGTTTTTATTCAACTCACGCAGTACAGACTTCCGTAACTGTACCATGTTGAAGGTAAGCGTATGGCTGAAATTATCTAATTTTAATGCTGATATATACAGTATGTTTTATTTTAGGACTTTCTCATCATTTTGCCACCCTGGTGTGAAACTAGGCAAGGGAAAAGTGGCGGAATTGTCCTGTTCAATATTAACTTACGACATTCCATCGGTGAGATGAATAGATATTTAATTCAGCTAATTTGTTGTTTAGCTAACTATGAACTGTTGAGTGTGTCTACGTGTTTTAACTATTGTAAGCATATTTTTATCTTACAAAGGACATTCTTTCGTCCGTTTTTCATGAGTTGTGTGTTGCTGCTGTAAGTTTTCTAAATTTGTGTTTCAAAACTGAATTATAAGTTTACACGTTCTAAGTCGATTAAGAGATCTAAATAGATTTCCTGGACATCATATATTTCTGTATGCTCTGCAGAAATTTTATTTCTTTCTCGAAAAACGAAGACAGCAAACTTTATTATTTCTCACTCTATAGACTTCTGTCAATTTCTTCGTAGTTATGCATGAATAAATTCCATTTATAACCTTAGTACATAACTACACCTTGTGACTACAAATTATCAAAACTTAGTTATTATGATACAAAATTATACAAATTAATATACATTATTATTATTATCGTTATTAATAACGCACTTAGAAATTTTACAAAATATTAACTTCATTTGATAAAATAGAGAGCGGAAAGGAGGGTTGGGACCTTTATCTGCAACATTGGACCTTTCCCGATATTCAAATAGTGAAGTATTACAGCACCTTCATTCCTAAATTACAACCATAGACTTCCCAACTTTCAAATATCCTCTACAAAAAACTGTTTGATTACTTTAGCTTCTAAAACAATATTTTCACTCACAAGTGAACCTATAGATGGTTCGGTGCTTTTTGACCATACTTAGCAGATAAGTAAGGTACATGAGGAAACCACCTGGAAGAATGATTAAAAAGGCTTTTCCATAAAGACGGGTGCAGTGGCCAAAAGTTTGATTCAAAACAATAGAGTAATCCAAGTCTGAAAACAAGTTTATTTGTAAAACGCGCCATTAGTAATGACTGGGCACCATCTATCCGCTACCCATTAGTATGCATTATATCTTCACTTCTTGGACTGTTTACAAAAGAATATAGTATTTACAGACTTTCGAGTCAGCTATACATATTAATATCACAGCTCATGATATCTTTCAAAAATATATGTGTGGCAAAAGTGACTTCAGCAATATATGTCTTAAAATTCTAACCCAGACTGATATATTACGTGACACACTTCTCATTTTTTTTAAAAATCGAGCAAGATTCAAGATCACGGCCATGACGAACTTACCATCTAACTAATACTGCATTCCACCCAGTGCCCATAAATTAATAGGTATTTGCGTTCTATTTATCAAGCGTTTTACAAATAAACGTGTTTTCAGACTTGGACTACACTCAAAGTGCTTACTCTTTTGAATCAAGTTTTGGCCACTGCACACCTTTAAGGACGAAAGCACTTTTACACCAACAATTCCACAAATAAATGAGCTGTCCATTTCCAAAATGGGTCCTTGTCCAAAAAAATTGAGATTGAGATATTGGTATTGTTGAGTTCATTTTATCATTTTCTAATATTTTAGTAAGATTTTGTGATTTCAAAACGTCTCCAAAATCATTTCATTATATTACGAAATTAAAGAACAAAATCATAATTAAAAGTAAACGTAGTATATTTTTTTTATATTTTTCAATATATTTTGCAAGGAGGTAAAATATTGGTAAACTAATACAATTCTCCACCTTTGTAAGATATTCATAGATGCACATTTGCCCTAGAGTTTAAATGGAAGCGTATAAAATGTGTTTTCATCAATTTCCCAACATTTATGGCATTTGGACAAAGACCCGTTTCGAAATGGACGCCTCAAATAATATAATCGTGTCTCCTGGAAATGAACTTGGAATAAAACTAAAATGTTTTTCCTACTTCCGAACCAAAATTATATTCGCGAACTATTTATTTCGCTACAAACAAATACATTTTATAATGCTACTACCACACGTAACTATTTCACATTTAATACAAATATATTTTATATTCTACTCTATCATGGTACGCATTGCAGTTGTCATCTGCTTCTTGGGGCCCCTGACGAATAATAATAGCACTTCCGGTGAAAAGTCTCTGAAAACTAAACCCCTATGTGGAAAATAGATTTTCGCCTAAAAACAGTGTTTACGCAATGTTGCAAACTGCACGATACTGTTCATTCGATCGTCGTTTATAACTGACACTGGAACTCAAACAACTTTATCTAAATAGAGATGCAAAATTATGTTATTCAAGCGTTTAATATGTTTGTCCATAAATGATTTATTGTGTGCTTTGGGATTCTGGTATGCAATGATAGTTTATCCTTGCTTCTGCCTGAGTATTCAATTACATTTTAAACACGAGAATGGTTGGAAAAGTCAAAGAGAGATAGCAACAGTGGTCACTGCTGTCTTCGTTCACATTGAGATTGTGCACGTCGAGTTCCCATATACACAATGTTATAAGTTAGGCCTAACCCCACTTAAGCGTATATGGAGTAACGAGTGCACAACTGATATGTGAACGCGAAACGAATTGAATAGTCTCCACAACTTGATAAAATAACTGGATACTTATGCCTTAGTGTAAATTTTAAAATTTGTTACGTTTTTAATCTCTCGATAAAAAACATAACCTGAGACGAAAATATAATAATAATTCAAAAATAGTTGGCAGTTCACTTGGTCCTGTGAACGCTGAGAGATGACGCCACTGCTGCCTATATGTAATTACGCTCAAATTTATATAATAATGATGTTACAGAAAAATCTGAATAATATCATCAGTCCAATCTTCACGGTTCCCTCTAATACTTCGCTGTTCATTTTGTACGATATAGACGCAAAGCTGATCTCATGCTGTGTCAAGTGCCACTCGTGTGTGAACAGTCTTGAATTGTAACTTCACAGTCGCAGGAGGGAAATAGAAGTATAATCTATTCAAGGCTACAATACTCCTTCCATACAAACCCAATTCTTATTTCCAAGAAAAACTTTCCTTTGCGTGGCTCCTTACCCGACAGTCAGATTATGCCGCTGTCGGCACTTTCATTCTTAGAACAAGTCTTTGCTCTTCTTCCCGTCACATCCGCTTATCTGCATTGGAATCTATTCTATTCGGAATGTTTTCCTGAGATCATGTTCACTATAGGAGTTCACTGCTTTGTTTTCCATATCTCCTCAAACAGTAACGTTTCAATGAACTTCCCTGTGAACGTTGTAGTCTATGACCTATTTCCTATGATCTTTATTGATAGATGTTCCCACACAAGGAAATTCCATAGGCCAGAATTTTGCACAGTATGTGCCAGTTGTTGTTCATACACACAAACTTTTCACGGGTAGCATTACTCTAGTTCTTTAAATCTTATTTCGGATTACTTCAATGAACTGACAATTTTTGGCCCAAGCCAGCCACACTTGAGGGATACGTTCGTCGGTGAGCACTCTTACACGTGTAGAAATTGGGAAGGTAGCGGCCAGAGCTATAATTGATGTACCATCCTGGCATTTTCATAGCAAACAAACATACTGATAGGGCAGAAAATAATGAACAATTCCGTTCTCACCATCCTTATATACTTATCAATTTGATTTTGTACTTCAGACTAAAATTCATATAATATTTTGGGAATTTCAGCTCTACGGTTTCTTGTTACATAGAAATGTAGCATGAAATTCTGAGAAACTGCACCTCCTACGTCATTCAACGACACTCGTCTTCTGCTTGGTTTGACGTAATAAACTTTTAGTTGGTCAGTAGATATATGTGTCTTAGTATATGCATCTTTTGAAGACAAACAATTCAAAAATAAAGAATATTCACATCATTACTTAACGAAATAATTAATATATACCATGGCGCAACACACTTCAACAAATTAAAACAGCAAATAGGCTCTCCTTTTTTTGTAGAAAAGTCTGAAATGAATGACATGGTATTGTCTCACTTTACAATACTTCTTGCCGACCGGGTAGTCGTGAGGTCTAAGGCCGGTTTCACATCAGCGCGAGAGCGAGCGAAGAGAGAGAACAGTATTGTCAGGAAACAGCACGAAGATAGGGTGTATTTTCATCAATTACAACAGGCTGGTAGCTAGAATTATTTCATTAAAGCTAATCATGTTGGATCCTAATAATGTTGATATGAATGTTCATAGAGTTGTAAACAAGAAGTTATTTCTTTATTATGAAGATATATTGTCATTTAAAAGAATAATTACTGATATACATTTTTTCAAGAAATGGTAGTAGTTTCACGTCTAAAATTTGAAAGTGAATCATATCTACGGAATTAATAAACAACTATTTGTTCTGATTTTTGTACAGGCAGAAAACATTACAATGTCTAAATAAACTAAAGTAGGCCGGACGCACAGGAACTGTGTTTCGGCAAATCAGTTTGAAGATGGAGTACATTTCCTTTAATCATTTTCTGTTATACATTTTATTTACTTGATATTGTATTAATGATGATAGGTGTTCTGCCCGAATGCAGGTATTTTCACCCGAAGATTTATTGGTCAAGATGAGCCCATGGTAGTTTGCCATTGCCTTCCATGGTATGATGATGACGTTCTGAGGACGGGACCTACAGTTTAACATGGGATCTAAACCACTTGTGTACCCACCGGGAATCGAACCCGGGACTCCTTGATTAGAAGGCTACAATCTTAACCACCCATCCACCGGGGACACTACTGTATTAAATGTCATTCTTTTTGCTACTTTAATTGTTGTAAGTAATATTGGTTTAGACCCATATATATTTCAAATAAAAGTGAAAGAGAAAGCTTTTTTTTAAAAAATCTCGGAATTATTCCACTATTTCGACAGATATCCCAAACAAGCAAAAGATATATTTTCGGTAGCAAATAATCACAAAGCAACGACAAGCCGATGTTGTTTTCTGAAGGACAACATGCAATAATAATAATAAGCATCATCATCATCATCTTTCGAGCTGAGCCATTTGTTCAAATATTCGTGCTATTGATTTAAACCACAGGTTTGGAACTAAAATATTATTTTATAAAATAACGAACTAACGAATTAAAGTAATTTCCTTGGTACTCATATCAGCAGAAAGGTGAATAACTTTCTTGCGTGTGTCCGTTGCCACCACGTCAATAAAACTGGGTACACAGCAACCCTGTTCACAGAGATTTCAACGCGGTTGATGTGAAAGAATAAGCGAGAGCGAGGCGAGCGCGAGAGAACTCGCTCTCGTCCTGCTCTCGCGCGTATGTGAAAGCGTCCTAAGGCGTTAGTCCCACGACTCGAAGGTCCCTGGCTCGAGTCCCGGAAGGGGCATGGGTGTGTTTTAACTAGGTGCATAATCTATCGTGACGGGCTGAAGTTAACATTTACTACACTGGCCCATATAAACTAATGTTTACCAAAGTTTTAGCAATGATTCTTATTGCTATTTCATGTCGTTTTATACATGCTTTTTACACGTGGGTAAATCGTTAACTTGTATATATTTCAATCTTTTTTCGTTCACCGTAGGGTGATCGAAATCAATATCGAGAAACATTTGTTTTTAATTCTAAGAAAGCGAATAGTAACTTCAATGCAATTGTTGCAACAAGTTTTTGTCTGTCTTTTTTCTCTCCATATCGGTATGTTAAAAATATCGAGCTCTACGTAACAAGACTGGTGTGACTACTTCGTGTCGTAGGAAATACAATCAAAATCACATTTTGAAAGCTGTGAAAAAACACATATTGTAGGGTGAAATCACTTGAATTTCAATTTATTTTTGACCTTCTAGCACTTTATTCGACTAAATCAAAGTGCCTAAAGGATAAAAATATGTATAAATTCAAGTGCTTAAACATTAAAATATATGTTTTCTAACAACTTCCAAAACGTGACTTTGATTATTTATGCACTGTACTCTTCATTTAAACTCCTATGTCTATTTCCAGTCTAATCTAATATGAACGAAAGGTTCCGTTACAACTAAGTTTTATATACGTTTTTTATTACAGCCTTAATTCCTGAGATATTCATATAATAGTATGAATAACTTTGCGTATAATAATAAAAAAAAAAACACTGCAAATCTTTACTTTTTTTTGCAAGAATTAAGACAGAAATAAAAAGAACTGGCCGCACGGCGATATGAAGCGTAAAAGAAACTTAAACCCGAAAATTAGCCGTATAATCACAAAGATTACCAGAAACACCAAGTTTCGGGGCGGAAAAATAAAAAAAAATGAGAAAATCCCCATTTTTATTTTCACTCCCAGTTTCCCGACCCACATCACTATTCCCACCGTCACATAATGGCAAGTAAACTCTCCTTCGTTGTCCAGTCATTTAACAATAGTTATAATGAGTTATTTTTTTTAACTTTGTTAATGTTGTTATTTACAAAATAAGGTTCAATAATATTAGTAATAAAATAATAGTTTATCATCACATTTTCTGCTTCCTATATAATATTTATTAATTCATCATTCTGGCACTTTTTTCATGAAATAGAAAAGAAATGTAGGTTTATAGAATTGAAGCCTGCAGTGTATCTATCAGTCGGTATGCCCTAAGTAAGTATATAATAAACTAAGAAACTAGCGCAGTTTTGGCCCTCCGAAGCTGAAAACAGGGGTTGCGGGTAGGAGCTCGTGTGACGTCATCCGGATTTGTAAACACAGAGGAACCAGCTAACGGCACATGATATTGAGTATTTGACAGCTCGAATCTCGCGTTTCTTACAGGAAAATCATTGTGTATATAGGATGTATAGATTGTTTTCTTTTTCCGTGAATTAGTGCAATGGCTAATTATTTGTTTGTTTATTTTAATTGCAACTCCCAGGTCCAAAACAGGACACATTCGAAAGTGAGCGTTTGAGGCACTTGAGAAATATGGTGTCTTCTCAGTTCTCATATTCCCAATTGTCCGACTGAGTGAATTCCTTCCCAATTGGCCGATCATGGCCTCCGGCGGAACGTGACACGTGTAGTCCTTTGAAAGATCCTCCCTATTGTCCGATTTCCCCCCTCCCTCCCCGGCCGCAACTAAATGAATCATTATCTTACTTTCTCCTAGTTGAGTGTTACTATTCGTATAATAATATCATTGTAGAGTAGTGATAATGCCAGTATTCACAAGATTGTGGCAGCAGAATATCAATATATTCGTATAATACATATTATAGTATATTAGCAAATAAAGTGTAATTATATATGGTTTGCTTATGGTCGTGCGCATTCAGAAAAAAGTAACGTTTTTTTCTGAACGAGCTAACTGCCGAAGTTTCCAAAGGATTGAAACCAAACTTGGCACAAACATTGGTTGTATAAATATTTTGGATAAATTCTTTAGCCAGAATTAAAAAAAAAAAAAAAAAACGTGTTTCGAACTTCTCAAAAATTCTGATTTTAAAAACCGATTGGGGCCAAATTTGGCCTAAAAATGGGTATTTATAATATCTTATAGTTAAATGTGAATTGTGAAGACCCTACATTTGACCCAAAATGACCTACAATATCTTAGTTAAGTGGTCCATAAAAATCTTAGATCCATAAAAAAAATAAAAATGGCGACAGATCGAGTTTTTTTTAAATATTCACAATTTTTGTAATTATGAACCGATTAGAACGAAACATGGTACAAAAATGTGAAAGAAAGCTGGAAAGACCTTGCCTGTGGTCTGGCATCCTTGGTTCATATCCCAATTCCAAAAAGCTAGGAATCTCTGTATTTAACCGAGAGTGGCGCATAAAGTTTGGCATCCTTATTTGAACCCTCAGTTCTCAATTTCCCATGAATACGTTTAAGGTTAGGTGTTTATCTTAATACAGAAAAGCCTTTTGTCACTATTTCGGGGAATAGCCAATTTCCCGCTGCTAATAGTTGGCTTTCCACTATACTAGCAGACTGAATTTTACAAGGGTCCTATTAATAGATGGGACAGTTAGGGCTCAACACAGAATATAATCTTCATATAAGAAGTTTGTGACAAACATTAAGGATAATCTAAAGGAACGATCTCCAACAAAAGACGGCAGCACTACTTCCATATATGTCTAATGTATTTTCACTATCACACGAAATTTCATTGCTGCTCCCACAAATTCAAACTTTCAGGGAAGGAAGTTGATAACCAATTTAAGAATATGATCGATGCCAATTTTTAATTTTCTTTTTTGTTCATTGTTGAAAGAGATTTATTGTTACAGGTTTCGATATTCACAATAACGATGAAGACATTTCAGCAATGAAAGAAAACGAAAATAACTCGGCATCGATCATGCTCTTGAATTGCGTATAAAATTTATTCCCTGAAAGTTTGAACTCTCTAGGCTTGAATTTATAGGAGCAGCAAAGAAATTATGTGCAACGATAAAAATATATTAGACATATACGGAGATAGTGCTGCCATCTTTTGTTGAATATCGTTGTTTAGATTATCTTTATAACGACCACAAAGGCCTTTGTACTATATTGGAAACAAAAGAATTCTGCTATATATTACAGTGAATTCATAATACTCGTTATCACTTTTTGTAATAAAGCTAGTTAATCTTTTAGAAATCGTAGTTTTATTTCAATACACAAAAAATAGTTGATAAGGTTGATCCTCTAAACCCATGAAGAAATACGGTACATAGAAATAATTGGACATATTTGAAGCAAAGTAAATCATACACCAAATTTAAATACATAACACCAATTTATTTTTCATTTCAATAAAGACAAATATTTCTTCAGGGATTCTTGACAGTGTGGCTATCGCCCTACTGAATAAGATCACAGTGGTTCGTGACTATCGCCTAACCACAAACCCAATTTAGAACCTTTATTTCACTCATTTGGGGGAACGAGGGCATGCAGTTTATCATCCGGAAAATTTCCACAGGAGGGAAGGCCATTGTCTTACCTCTTATTTTTTCGGAGTATTATCTCCGAATCCAGGAGAAAATCCCCGAAAATACAAGAGGTAGGACCTTAGTTATTTTAACATAATAATTTCCCACCATGCTTAGAAGTTATATAAAAACATTATCAACTTCAGAATTAACGTTAAGTTAAAATTTCGACTCAATCATAATTTCTGACACAAACTCAGTAACAGTGTTTGGATCCTAAGAAATACAACAGACGTGTTGTAATTGGTCGGAATTACCTCATTAAAAAAATCACTTGCATTCAAAAAATGGATGTGTGTTCTTTTGATTGTTCGGAAATACCTCATTAAAAATTAACTTTCTATGTAAACAGTACAGAACTTCTTGTAATTTGTCGGAGGTAGCTAATTAAAAATAATATTTTCCTTGCAAAGTGAAGATGTTCAACGCAACCCTATTAACATTCAGTTGTCATGATTAGAAGTTTTAAATATTGTTATTATTTCCGAAAATTATGCAATGTTTTACATGGGGTGCGGACAGTTTGCCACCGGACAATTTGCCACCAAATTTGACCTAGCGGACAATTTATCAGCACTTTTCGCAAAGGGGGACAATTTACCACCACTATAATATCTGTTTAAGTACAATGAAATGTCAAAATTATTGATTGAGTCCATGTTCTATCCGACTGTTTTTGAATAAGGACTTGTTTTGCCTACAGAAAGAATGGATACATATTTTTCTGTAATACATTTGTAAATTGTTTCTAATTTGTTATTGTGTTTTTATAGGTCATTTTGATAATTTTAAGTAATAAAAATCCGGACCCTGGTTATAAAACTCAATGATCAGAAATATAAATTGTTTTAAATAATTCATTTCTGGTCGAGATAGGTCTACTTGTCTGTTCAGAAATTAAGACATCCAAAAATTGTAATATTTTTGTACTTTCACGAGTTTAATAAAAATCAAACATTGACGGACTTACTGGAAGTGATTCCCATTAACAAACTCAATTTACAACATTTATTTTCCTCACTTGGGGGAATGAGGGGATGCAGCTTATCTTTCGGAATGTTGTGGAGTGGTAATTTTTGCACCAAAAAAGGAAGCAAATGAAAATTTTGTCACAATTGAAATTGAAGGACAGACATAAATAAAACTATTGTTTGAATGTAACAGTAATTTAAGTTCGTATGTAATAATCTAAAAACTGTTCCTCGCCAAGAATCAAACTCGTGGCTAATTTACAAAAAAAAAGAAGAAAATAATAATAATAATAAATGACAGCTTCATCAGCGTAAATGTCATTTGAAGTTTTAATAAACAAATTGTTTTCTTACTTTGTAAGAAGTTAGTTGCACAGAGGTACTAAATAATGACGTCTCTGTACTGTTTACAAATAAAGTTAATTTTTAATGAGGTACTTCCGACCAATCAGGTACTTACAATTTTAGTTTTCTTTTATTTGCCTATACATAACGTTTGTTCCGTTTATTACTGGAAAGAAACATTATTTTATTTATTCTTAGTCTATTTTGTACTAAACATTAGGTTTGTCATCATAAAGCTAGTTGGGGAGGAGAGGAAATCGTACAATTGGGAAGATCTTGGAGACGACCACACGTGTCACATTCCACGAAGGGCATGATAGGCCAATTGGGAAGGAATTCAAGTAGTCAGACAATTGGGAATCGGACAATTGGGAATAAATCAGAAATATATCCTCGTAAAAAAATGTATTAAACCTACTGAATTTGTTACGTCTAGTACTTCAGAAAACAAAAATTGCGAGAGCAATAACAATACATTGGCGAGAAAAATATGAAAGCAGAAAAGGAAATTAAAGTTATCCAGATTCTACAAGATGATGTTACAGTGATGAGAGTCAGAGAAAATGTAACGGTCCACAGGCACAAGTAAAGTACTTGAGAAACACAAACAAGATCTTAAAATATCGATTCATTAGCATTAGCCGACAGAAATATCAGTTTCAAGAAAAGGGTTGTTGAAATTCTTAAACACTATTTTTCACACAAAAGTAAGTTCAGTGTTTATTGAACCGAAAACGTAGACAAAGAATGGTCCAGTACGAGCGTTTTGAACGCTTTATCGCTAAAATGTGTTTCCCGAAAGGCGAAGATGAATATATCTCCTCCAAGTATACCAACTTTAAAAGCGTGTACTAAACAATTTCAATGCAAACTTGTCTATTAGAATACATACCGTAATTGATATAGATATTAAGAAGAGTTGCGGTAGTTGTTGTTATAGTTATTTACAATGGTTAATATTTTGTTTAACAAAAATGAAACATTGGAACTTAAAATTTTGGTGGGTCTCCTCCAAGTATGCTAACAGACAAGAATTTCAGTCTCGATTTTTCTTGTCTTAACATTTGTGCAAATTTTGTATTAGTTAAATTATGACCAATGATAATTTAATCAAAGGTTGATCTGACTTTTGTGTTTACTGCCTTTTGACGCTGGCTGATATTTTTTGGATATATATAAATGTGTGATTTCGTTACTTACTGTTCTATTCTTCCAGACAAAATACCCATCTATCACGTAGATTTGTTTTTGTCTGTCATTATATAGCAGCCAGCATACTTCCAGGTTTAATGAAGCTGGTATTTGAAGTAAATGAACTTCAAAATTTTAGGTGTTTGCATGGTATATGTAAGAAACATTACGGGTCACTTCGGTTGCCTAAATAATAAACTAAACTATTAACTGTACCGGTTATTTTTTAAACTAAAATCAAACTTTCCCGGCCTGATGTCAAACACGTGACGCCAGATGGTATTTACATAAATTGTACAGGTCATGTCTAACTTATTAATATTATATCATAATTAGAGAAAGGTACTTTTTCTATGTTGTTTTCATATCTCAATTTAGAATTTCTTGAATCGATATTGAGAGACTAAACTTCTTCTTAAAATATCCCATATCCTAACCGAGCTCACTGGTGTGCTGTATCGCCAGTGAAATTGGACGTGGGAATGGTAGTGAGACGTGTTAACACCCTACGTTTGGACTTTTCAACAGCTGTACAACGTCCAGCCACGTATAAAGTGTACGAGTTTCTATTAAACCTACTGTGATGATTTTTATACCAAAATTTCCACAACCGATCGAAATCGGCCACTATCTACCCATATCCTTAATGACGACAGATGTAAAGATAATTAGTCGTTGTCTTATAAACCGACTTAGTAAATATGCATTGGAGTTAATTAGCCCCCATCAATATGGTGGTGGCAATGGTAAAAATCTTGTCCAAATACTATTAACGATTCGAGATTATATTGCAGTAGCACAAAATTATAAATTTGCTTCTCACCTCCTCCACCTTGATTTTGTTTCGGCATTCGATAAAATTTCCCATACGTATTTGTGGCATATTCTTCAACAGTACGGCATGGCAAAGGAATTCATACAACATCTACAATATCTGTATAAAGACGCTACCACCGCAATGATGTTAAATAATCATTTGTTGCCAGCACTGAAGATGCAAAGAGGGATCCACCAAGGTTGTCCCAGTAGTTTATTTTTATTTGCGGTGGCCTTATCCTCACTTTTGTATAAATTACAAAGTGAGTTACACACAGCTATGGGCCCTCCAATGCACCAAAAGGTGTTGGCATATGCCGACGATGTGTGCTTAATAGTGAATAGTGTAAAAGGGTATCTTGTTATCCAGGAGTGTATTGATATCTATGCAAAGGCTTCAGGGTCGGTACTTAGCAACCTGAAAACGAAAAACTTGGTAATATATGATAATGAGAGACAAATTGATATGGAATGTATGCGAGTTAAGAAACTTAAAGTGTTAGGTATTTCGTTTGAAACCAATTATAAAGAAATGATTTTATATAATTATAAACTCTTAATCGCGAAACTTTAACAATTAAGTCAATTATAAAAATATCGTACATTGAGCGTGTTTTCACGAGTGAAATATATCAATATTTATTTATTGTCAAAGATATGGCATGTAGCTAATGTGTTACCAATGTCGAAACTTCATGGTAAACAAATCGAATCCCAATGTGGCTGGTTTATTTGGTTTCAATTCGCCTATCGAGTTCGCTATAATGACCTATGTTATGGATATGGACTTGGGGGACTTAATCTGCTGAATGTCTATGATAAGGCACAGAGTCTGTTGATTCGAAGAACTATACAAGTTGTGGAGTTACAACCCTCACTCCTTCCAGCACAGTTACTTTTGACCTTGACAGAACACTACTCATTGGAATTCCCCTTGGCGTTGCATGACCTACCTCAAGGTTTGTGTCATTACAGTGTCATTCTCAGTTTTGTGTTGTATGAAAAATAAACATAAACATGAACCAACCAACTAGTAAACAAATTTATCAAATGGTTACGAAGTAATGCTCCTCCTCATCGATTATATAGTCAAGAACCTAACAAGAGTTGGCACATAGTTTGGAAAAATATACATACCTCATTTTTGACTGCACAACAACGAATGCTATGGTGTTTGTTGATACACGATGCAATTGACACTAAAGATAAAATATACAAACATCGTTTTGGTGAAGACAATAAATGTACCAAATGTGCAAATATTGACACTCTCGAACATCGACTTACGTCTTGCACATTATCTAAACAAACTTCGGATCAGTGCAGAAGACTGTTAAGTTTAATAACACGACCTTCTCCGAATAATATACATTACCAACTTATTATTAGGCCTAAGTTTAATTGTTATCCAACAGTTAAAAATAATGCTCTAGTTTGGTATATAGCGCAGCTTCTAAGTTATATTTTGGGTAATTATGACGTGTTAGAATTTCAAGACTATTTAATGATGCAATATAGTATATAATGATACAAACTCAAACTAAACATAACTATTTTGCTAACTTTATAACGAATACCTTATAGAAGCAATGTTTGGCATAATGATGGTGTTTGTGTTAGTGGTGGTACTGTGGGGTTATACATAATAGTTGCATATATACCACTGCCATGTCTATATATATATATATATATATCATTGTTTATAATATTTATGTTTCTGGTTAACGTTGATGATAATAGTTTCTTTTTCCTTCCTTTTTACATATGTCGTTGTAAGAAAACAAAATGTATTCAGAAGTAATAAAAAAGTGTTTAAAAAACTGGTAGAGAGTTGGCGTAGAATTCGGGAGGTCCTGGGTTCGATCCCAGCGACCGACCATTCTGACTCAGGTGTTTCCAGGGCTTTTCTTCAGTTACACCTGGCAAATGCCGGGATGGAACGTTCAACATAGGCCCTGGGTGACACCTTCCTCGCCTTATTCCGGTCTGAGCCTTAGATGCCTAAAGGTCATGAATAAAATTTGAATTTATATATCGTAAACTTTACTGTAAGTTTTCTGTCATAGAACAATCTACATTTTGATTTTAATTAGGCATCTTTGGCTCAGGCTGGGATAATGAATGGATGTTAAGCAGAGCCTACTTTGAACGAACCGTCCCGGAATTTGCCTGGTGTGACAGGAAATGAAACCTAAAAGAAAGCGGTCGTTGGAATCGTTCCCAGGACCTTCGAATGACTAAGCTAACGCTCTACGTACGGTTTACCTGGAGCCTAATAAAAAGGTAAGTTTTTTTTTTAATTAAACCTAGAGTTATATAATTCTTAGATTCTTATCCCGTTTAAAATAATTATATTTGTATATACCGGAAAATATATCAAAAACCTTTTGGTAGTTTCCTATATTGATGTATATTGGGAAAGGGAAGTTGGATATACAAAGAGACAAATCAATGCAGCAGATTAGTGGTTCCAGGTTCAATTCTGTTCGAAATGTTAATGTATTTTCGGACATCCTATCTGAGCTTATCCCTAGTTACTCCCGACCACACCAGGCAAATGCCGAGATGATATTTGAATAAAGCCATGACCAATTCCTGACAAATTTGTCCCTTTGTTATTGCTGATAATATTCAATACAAAGAGGTCATCTGAGCTGTATACGGGGAGAATCAAATTCTGTCTCTAGATTTCTATGTGGCCGTGGCGTGATTGACTTTTGGTTCATTAGGGGTGGATTTCGGCCCATGGCCGGCCAGGCTAAATCCTTCTGTAGTCCGTTCTACTTCCGTTTATATTCTCTGGATAATAAATTAAAAAAAAAAAGACTTTACAAAATCGGTCTTAATAAAATTTAGGTACTGTATCAGCTAAATGATAAAGTTCTTAATACGTGGTTCATCCTAGTTCATATGCTCTCAGAAGCATTGCCAAGTCAGCTAGATTCGTGCTTATAGATGGTTTCTTTCAAAAAGCTGTACATTGCTCCTACTTAGTTCAACTGATACTAAGTACATTTCTCGAGGGGTTCGATCTTTCCACCCACCACGCCCGCTCATGTTTGGACAGGAAATTAGCTTTGGAGAAACTAACAAAACACAACGCAGATAATAATAATAATTGTGCCTAATAGTAAATAGTATTCGAAATATCAATTGGGATTTTCGTTTAAGCTGAAATATAACACCAACTTTCTTCTTATTCTTCTTATTCTTCGTCTTTCTTTCTTTCTTTCTTTCTTTCTTTCTTTTTGTTGGTCTTCTTTATTTTTTCAAGTACACGCGCATCAATGAGTGGTAGCCTTTGGTTTGATGGTCGAAATCTTTCCCAATATGACCGTGACAAACGAAAAAATTATATTAAGATTATCTTTCATTGTAATTTATCGCACCAAGCGTCTCTTCATAACATTCACAGCACTGTCTTCGGTAAAAGAAGTTCACTGTCTCCATTTCAATACACAAAGTCCCCAGATCTCCGCTTTTGAACTATTTTCGGAAAAGATAAAGTGGAACAAAATATAAACTACTCTGGCAATAAAACATGCAGTAGTAAAATAAAACCGGCCACATTTATCCCTGAAATAAAATGTCCAAATTTCCATTATTTTATCTTTCAAGTATCGACGCATTTGGTGTTAAAAGTGCAAGTTAGTTTGTCTGCTGTCGTGGGGCTGTGAATAATTGCCTGTTTGTGGTTTTTTAATTTGTTTTACCGTATTTGTGCGTGTGTGTACATAGCGTGCATAATAATTACCTAACCTGATAATTTTTAAGTTGTTTTATTGATGCTTTGGTCAGAAATTTAACCAAGCACGGTATCAATTTTGAACCACAAACATTTTTGGAAGGTCAGACAATTATTGTATTGTTCTACTACCTCTCATGCAACTCTCAGTATATAATTATTTTCTTTTAGTGTTCTGAATGAGTTTAGTTTCTGTACATTTGAGCAACACTGTAGTACATTTTCTGTAATAGGTCTACAGCAGGGTTAAACTTACATGAACCCCTCACTCAGTGCCCCTTTCCCCATTTTCTATTTGTCTCCATTACTAACAGGATTTCATTTCCATGCATTTATTGCTTTTACGCATCTCACAAACCAGGCCCAGGCCAGGATAGGATATTGAAAGATAGTCGGTCGGGGCCTAGTTTATAGGTATAATCCCGGCAATTACTTGTTTACCTGAGGAACAACTCAAGTTCGGATGGGTGGACTCTGCTATCGTTCCCAAGACCTTCCGTTTGCTACGGCAGCGCTCCGTTAACTGAGCCACGGCTGCTCGGCAATATGATTTTAAATTTTTTGCATATAATACGTATATAATAATGCATATAATAATGCATATAATAATGTGTAAATTTCTCAGTACTGTGTAATGGCATGTTTCTTGTTCAGATTTTTTTCTCAACTACGGCAAGATATTAAAAAAACTTAAATGGGAAGTGAGAGGTTAAAAATATCAAAACATGAATACCTGTGTACAGTGAAGTGAAAAATCACGTTCACCCTAGGCGCAAATAATAAAATTATAAGTTTGAAATCGGTATTGCATCTCATTGAATACATTGAGAGATGTTTATTTTCTTTCTTGGAAAACGTTTTCAAATAAATGCAATATATTTTCAATTAAATATTTTTTTCGTAGGTGTAACTTTCTGTAGATTTTATTTTTAAGGTCTGTAGGCAACTTTTGCTCAGGCCGGATGGTGATGGGATAAATGGGTGGAATGAAGAAAGTGGGAGAAACAGAACGCCGAGAAAACTCACAAACACGGTGTTTGTCCACCACAAAGTCCACATGGCATGAGCAGGGATCGATCCTACGACCTCTAGCACCAGAGGTGAGCGCACTACTAATTGAGCCGCCGCCTAACTTTTTTCTCTGTAAATTATCACTTTATTTGTAAAAGTAATAATGTTATAATATTTCTATTGTTCACATCTTATGACCACTGATAGGCCTATAAATTCCCTTATCTACATTTTAATTAAAGTATCTTTCTGCAATTCCAAGTCAGACGATTACTAAATATAGAAGAGAAATACACATAAAAAACATAAATAACAATTCATATTCAACAACCGACCTGTAGGAAATATATTCTGTCAGTTACGATCATAAATTTCTGCTAGCTCTGAAATAGCTTTGCAACTGCTCGAGGTTGAAAATATTGATTTTGTAACGTTTCATAATAATCGAGAAAATAAGGCGAGCCAATGACACAAACTTCTTATCAGTTAATTTTATTTGGTAGTATGGTGGGTGGGGGATAAATTACTCGAGAATGAGGAAGCATTTCTTCCCTTTTATTTAAGATTTTAAAGACAAATTTCTGTATCTTTCTTCACTAGTCGAATGCGCGAGAAAGGTGAGGGACTGCGGCCGCAGTCGTCGCCATGTAATCCTTCTCCTTCCACGCAGTATATTATTCCGCTAAGTAGTGGGCCAGGCCAAAAAATGAAACCGAAATCCACATCTGGTTAACGTTGCCTAAAATTATGCTTCTTTACTCATTCTTCACTCCGACTTTGTGTTGGAAATCTAGAATGTGTTTGGAGTGTGAATCGTGTTACCTTAAATAATATGTTATAAATCATCAAATTTAGGTTGTCTTCGTCCTACTCAATTATGAAAATACTTTACCAATACTGTGTGTATATTGCAATGTGGCAAATATGTATATTGTGTATTGATTAAACGTATGAAAATCGCTGCGTTCGCTATGAAGCAAAGGAGCCCAACTTTGCATTGCAACTTTGCATTGCAACTTTGCTTTGCTTTACAGATTTACAACTCCTTCATACGTTATGAAACCGACAACGGCCGAACATTTCCGAACGCCTACGAACGCCCTGTAGGTATACCCGTTAATCCATCAATACGTCCCTCCTAAACCGAGCAGGAGTGGCTCAGTGATAGAAAGTGGGCTTAGTATTCGGGAGGTCGTGGGTTCAACCCAGTAGCCGATCATCCTGAATGAGGTATTCCCAGGGTTTTCCTCAGTCACATGAACCTTAGATGCCTAAAAGCCATAAAGAGAATACAAAATAACCTCGCTCCTAAAAACTAGCAACTTCAGAATAAAAAAACCCTAGGAATGGACAAAAACAATACTACAAACTCATTCACTACATACAGATCTATCTTAAATACATAGACAGATCTATCTTCGGAAATATTTTTAAGGGTTTCAGGTAAAGTTAGAAAAAAAATAGGCTTGTTTCTACTGTCATGAAAACAGTTTCGGTTATTTGAAAAGTTTTTAGTCTTTAGCCATATTAAGATAAGGCCGGGAAAGATATGGAATGGTAGCTTCCGGTGCCTTAGTTAAGTTCCATCCTGGTGTTCGTGAGGTGAAACTGAAGGAAAATCTTATAAACTTCACAAGTAAACGTTCTCTCCCAACAAGTGGATCCTGGAACTGCGCACATAATTATATAGAGGAAGATCACGAATAAATACTGGCAAAATATGCCGTTCCGACAGCAAAGGGTAAATCCAACATGGCCGACCAATGGTCATTCCAATCAACGTTTGCAAGTAGCGTCGCACCCACCTCTCGTTGACAGATTGACTTAATGTTTTGCAGACTGATGTATTTCCAAATACAACACATTTGTTGGATCGGAACGTCTCGGAAGTCGCCATATTGAATCCAATATGGCAACCCAAAATGTCATTTGCTAAACGACTCGTACGAGAAAAACGAATTTTGATATGAAAGTACAGTATCACTAGACGTGCCTGAATCTACCTCATTTACCCTACAGCTTGTTTTATATATTTTAAATGTGTATTTGGCGGCCATGTTGGTTTCAAGGCGCGGACATTGTGGATAGTTTGTAATGTTTTCATAACTTGCAAGTGCACCTTTATACCAAATCTCGGTTTTGCAGCACGAGCTGTTTGGTAACAGACTTTGGGCGGCCATATTGGATTCAAGATGGCGAAAATTTGAACAGTTTAATAATACCTTTCGTAAGCGTCTATTGATACTGTACTTTCATACCAAAATTCGTTTTTCTAGAACGAGTCGTTCATAAAATAACAGTTTGAGTGGATGTAACGTTGTTGGAACATATACTTGTATAAGTTTCATACTGTATCTCTTGTTAATTTTTATTACTATTCGAGCGATTTTATTGGAAATTTCTTTAATTTCTGTGATCCATGTCTTCAGGTCTTTATTAATTATAAAGCCAATGCCGTCGTTTTATTTTATTTTCTATTCCTTTGCAGTAGAACATGTGCCCTGACAGTAGTTTCCAATTGTTCTACATTCTTCCTACACACTTCTGCTAGTCCTATGATGAAGTCCCACTTAATCCTCTTGAGTTCATTCTCCAATTCTTGTAATTTGTCCTCTCTTGCAAGTGACTGACAGTTCAGAGTCGCCACGTATAGGTCTGTTCGAATTGCTAGATGGTATCCTGGCAGTCTACACTCCAAAACCGGGTATTTTGACCGTCTGGCTTCCTGCAGGACTAACCGCTGCCGTTGCCAACTGCATTCCGTCGTCCGGGCAATGAGGTCCTCCGTTGCTGTTTCTTTGCTATATCATCATGTGTATAGAAAGGGGGTGCAGACATTTGACTCACCACGCTGTTTGGTAATGCGGGTTGGTGAGCAGCCCATCCATGTTCGTTCGCCAAGCAGTTACTTGGGTACTAACAGGCCCCACGACGTGAAGGTATGGATTGTACATCAGGCATCTGCCCCGGTCGGTTCGCTTAGCAAGAGGAATTAAGGGGTTTCGTCCCAGTTAGAGGCAGCAACTGGGGCGATATTTTGAAATCTTCATTCTCTTATTTCGCTGAATCTTATAAATGTAGCTTAAGAATATTTTGGCCTATGCCCTCCCATTTGTTTGTAGGTTTATTTAACGGACATATTTTTGCTGAAAACAATCATTGTTTTACGTATCTTTAGACCTATATAACGAATATATTTTGTGTTAAAAACATATCTTTTATATTTGTGATTTTATTTGTAACTCTATGTCATGAACATTTTGTGTTCAAAACAGGCTCCTTCTTAAATATTTATTACATATATTCCTAAGCTTACACAATAGCCATTCTTGTGTTATAAACAGACTTTTCCTTCCTGTTTACTAAATCCATTTTTAGGCCTATGTGATGGATCTCTTGCATCTCTTGTGTTGTTTGCATCTCTTGCTTATTTTTTACTTTAAAAGTTACAAGGACTTTCCTTTCACATTTAGTTAGTTAGTTGTAAGCATGGCAATGAATCTTCTTATGTTCCAAACAGAGTTTGTCATATTTACTAAATTTATTTATAGGTCTATGTAATGGCCATGTGTTGAAATATGTGCTTCTCCAGGTCTTGATTAGTCTTTATCTAAGATTTTACAAGACATTTTCATATATATATATATATATATGTGTGTGTGTGTGTGTGTGTGTGTGTGATTATTTAGTTGTAGACCTGCGTAACGGACAGTTTTCCCCCTAGATAAAAGAGCTATTCTTTAATATGTATTAAATCTATTTTTAGACTTATATAATAATCTTTATAAAGCTTCAGCGTAGCCTAGTCGGTAGAGCGCTCGACTTCAGTGCCTTCAGTATTCAGCGTAGGAGCATTAGACAAAGTCCTCCCTTCGGGGAGAGGCCTCATCCAGTAGTGGTTTGAGTATGGTTGTGATTTATTGTCAATATTGATATGAAAACCTTTTCTCTTTCATATTTGTTAACTTCATATGAAAGCTGATGTAATGAAAATGTTTACGGTATATTGAAAATAGACTTGTGTTTCATATTCACTGAATTCATTTGTACGAATATGTAATAGACTTCATTGTCTTGAGATATGTGCTTCATCAGATATTGGTTAATATTTACCCTAAAAGTTACTAGACCCTTCACCAAGCAAAATTATTATTAGACATATTTATATCATTTAAGAAATAGGAAGCATGTAATCAAAGGGTACAATATAATCTATATTTCCTTTCAAAGAAACTTTCAGTAATAAATTCAGCATCATGACCTCATGGACGAAAAACAAGAATCTATAAAGTTTACTAATCATTAATCATATTTGAATTCCAAAACACAAATGCTTATTATATCTGTACAATAAAGAGGAAATAAAATTGCTATCAACTGTTTTACATAAACTATTATCGTAACATTATAACATTTAAAGAGATATACGTTACACTTTTAGGTCCAGTTACTCAGTGGGTATTTTTTCCCTTTCTCTGGGGAATTTTTTCCCTCTCTCGCAAACTGAAAACATCTGCATTTCGAAGCTTTGACCATTTCGTTCGACGATTTGCCGGGTTCTTTCGACGATATGACCGTTTCCTTTTTCGACGATATACCTTTCGAAGCTTTGATCGTTTTTGCTTTTCGACGCTTTGACCGCTTCCTTCCAATTTGTCCAGTTCTTTCGACGACATGACCGTTTTTGTTTTTCTACGTTATGCCTTTCGACGATTTGGCCTAGACCCCTATTTTCTTTAGTGGGCCAAGACGCCCCGGGTCGCCCCGCGCCCAGGTCGCATGAGAAAACATGCATTTTTCAATACTAACTTTCCTAAATGTTAAGTTTGTGGCATACATGTGAAAATGAGTACATAGTAAATAAACTATACCCTGCTATATGATTACGATCGAAAATTGAAGTCAAAAATCGTTATTATCCATTAATGTTTTAGTACATACATGACAATTATATTTTCAATAGCTTGTTCTTTCATCTTCGTTACAACGTATTTCTTGTTTCATTGTTATGTCTCTTCATATTCTGCTACTTTTTCTCTTTCTCATTCTCTCTCTCTCTCTCTCTCTCTCTCTCTATCTCTTTGTCATTTTTCTGCCAATGTGCTAGTGATATGTGTTTCTGTATATCCCGCATTTTTTTTATAAAATATAACTCTGTAAGTGTGTAAGTTATTAAAATGTTATATTGGCAATATTAATAATAACAATAACATCCTAGAAGTTAAATATATTTGGAAATTTGTTAAATATATTATGACCATTTTTTCCGAGTTTGAGGTTGTGAACCGCTATTACTTTTTTACATCTATCTAGGAGTTTATATTACTTGTGATTACATATATTCTATGATCATAGTATAAAATGTGTTACTGAAATCATGGTAAAATGCGGGATGGTATTGTCTAAATCAAACTAAGGATATCGCTACTTCAAGCAGATTACGAAAAACGGCTTTTTTTTCAGAGAAAGAGGAAGTCAAAGTAAACTATCATCGCAAATGATGTCATATCCAGATCTATGATGAAGTAAGATCTATTGGATTAGCTAAGCGTAAATGAATTAGAATTAAATACTTCTATTTAACCCATGTTTATGACCATAGTGCTGTTAAAGCCCATACAATTATTTTATCTTATCTTAACCATGTTTATGACTGTTTTGCAACTTACAGGACATGCCCAATGATAGCATTTATTTATAAGATTGTCATATATATTTGACAACACAATTAAAATTATTTACATAGATAGATAGATAGATCCATTCATTCATTTATTATATCAGAGTGGTGGAACAAATGCATAACAAAATATTTATAGTGTTACACCAAAAACATAAAAAAAAGCTTTTCAGACAATATTCCTTGAAACAAAATAAACAATTAAATGATGAAAGTAAACACAAGCAATTCGACTAATTTACATGATAAAAAACATAAGTAAAATTAACATTTACAAATGGAAAACCAGCTCATCATTATTTATAGCACAAAGAACATCCTCACTGCTCCAAAAATCCAGGAAGAGTTCGATAGTTTTAGTCAGCACAATATGATGGTACTCAGATAGTACGTCAGATAGTATTTTCTTCAGTTTAGTATTAAAAATCACTTCGTATCGGGGATATGCAGGTTTCTGATCTAAACATGCACAAGTATGAGTACATACCCAACGTTTTATCAAACGACCAAGTAGTTTGCTAATGTGACGGAATTACTTTGACTAACAAAACCTTTTAACTTACAATACTGCGTCAGGGTTTGGCCGGTTAGAGCAGAAATAAAAGTAGAAAAAATATGTCCAAAACCGCTGTACCAGAAGGCATTGAGGAAGCATGTGCTCAACTGTTCAAGGGTTAGAAAAAGGGCACCAAGGGCAAGCAGAGGAGATAAATTTATTCCACTGAAAAACGACTGAGACAGTGACTATTTTACCACAAAGCAAACGCCAGACGACAACAAAATCAAGAGAGTCACTACGACATCGAGCATGCCAATTAATTGGATTGCAGTCTGGGAAGTTACCTGGGAGAGCGATCGTCGGTAAATTTAGATGCAGAAGATGTGGATATAGGCAATGCTTAACAACAGGGAAAATAAGTTGCTGTGTGTTGTCAGAAAGAGTGTAATAGAAACGTATACAAGGTCAAATTAATATATTCGGTTTATTGGGAAACAAAGTGGAACAGTAGACTTTGAAGGGTTTAAAAAACAGAAGTGAGTCTACGTTGTCTACTGATTCTTAAATGAGGCAGGGGAAAATATTGTAGAGATTTCCGAGAGCCATCGGGATTACGAAGATCACCTATAGTATGTACTCCGATGTGAGCTCAGTCTTTTCAGTGAAGAGAAACATCACTGGAAGAAAGAAACAACTGCGCAGAGGTAATAATGAAACAGTGGCAGCAGAAAGAGGTTGGTGGCGAGCAGAAGGGGACACTAGTGACCATGTCTGGAGAATACTTCGGTTAAACGGTAAGGTAGAAAGAGAAGATAAATCAGAAGTATCTGTCAGGAAAAAGGAAATACTAGAAAGACCTGGAAGTAGCGTTGAAAGGAAGTGATCAGTCAATGGATGTGAGCCATCAGAAGAGGACCCACCTAAGTATCGTTCAATAAATCGAAGGCGCAATAAAATATAATTTTGATTGAATAGGGTATAACCTAAGCTTTATTTATTTACGGGATAATACAGATCATTTAGATCTAGCCAATGGCGTCTATGCCATACAAAGTTGTATAAAAATTAATTTAATATCCTCAATAGTCATTGGCGGGTCAAGAACACTAAGACGATGGGAAGATTTGGAGCCATTAAATTGATTATAGAAAATACAGCGTCCATGATTTGACATCTCAGAGAAGAGTCTGTAACAACTGTTGGTGAGAGTTTCAACTGCAGTCAAGAGTTGGTCCCAATTTCAATCTCATATTCATGAGTGTTGCCAAAAAACATACCCAAAAATTTGCACACCTTCAAGAGACCAGGGAAAATTTAATGGCTAGTCAGTTCGATTTTTCCAGGAGCCAGCAAATAACCCAGAAGATTTGTGGATATTTAATGCAGCTCCAGAAACGTGACTGTAAGATTCAAATGTCTCACTGAGAATATCAAAAGCTCGATCCGCTGCAATTAAAATGTGGGTATCATCAGCATAAGCAGAAGATATAGTGAAAGTGTTGGAGAGACGAAGACTATATGGAAACAAAGTTTTGGAACACTGACGGATTACAATGACGGTTAAATTAGAAAGAAGAAGTAAGATGAGAGCCAACCCGAACAAAACTTTGAGTTTCAGTATACAATAAACTGAAAAAAAATACAAAAGAATTGACCAAAACCATAAGTGCTTAAGAAATGACGAAGGTAATCATGGTTGACAGAATCAAAAGCTTTTTGTTGGTCCAACGAAACTATCTCTTGAGGAGAGTTCTCTGAGTTAGCATAAGTAACAGCATCACAATTAAGATACTGATTAGAAAAAGTGGTGCGTCCAGGAACACAAAATGTTTGACAGAGAGAGATAATAGTAGGTAGAACCTGAGAAAGACGGTTGGTCATAGCTTTTCCAATAATCTTATAATAAGTATTAAGAAGTGAAATAGGACGCCAATTATCTAAGTTCATCCGATCACCTTTCTTCGGTAGGATAATAAGCACTGCTATTCTAGTTGAAATGGGAAGCAGACCACTGCTGATAGCGCTTTGAAGAATTTTGAGAAAAGGAGGACCTAGGCGTTTCCAAAATGTTTGATAAAATTCAGCACTGAGGCCATCATATCCACTAGATTTTCACTTATGGAGTTGAGACACTACTGTGGTGAGTTCAGGTAGTGTGAAGTCACAATAACATCGTAATTTATCATCCTCAGATCGTGTGGGGCGATTAGACCAAAATGCAGGGTTATCCATATTAAAAGGTCTCTCGGTGTAAAGGTATTGATAACAAGTTCGGATTACTTGTCGAATTTGTGTACTATCCGTGACTAAATCACCATCAACTCGAAGCTATACGCTATCATTATATACTTTTGTTCTGTTTCATTTCGCGGAAATAAAACATATAAATAGATATTTTTAGCATAAGCTACAATATATTGTTCTTTATACATGATATCAAAGACGTACCTTGAATAACACTGTTGTAATGATGAACAGCATTCAAGGTATAAAACAATATTATCCGGGGTGTTAAGTTATGTAGACAGCATATATTCACGCTGACGGAGCAGAGCTTGGTACGTAGAACGGGACTCAAAATCAATCGCACTAATTATTCTTTGGGAGAGGACCTTCACTTCCGCTTTCAGGTCTCCCCACAACTGTATCATGCCATCAGTATGGAAAGATAAGGTGGCATAATATTCCAGGATATGTTCAACGGTGGAACAATAAGCACTGTTAGAAATTAATGTATTTCAAAGACTCCAGTACGGTTTTTGTTTGAAGTATGAAAGAACTGAAATACACATTCAGCACTGTCATGATCAGAAAAAGTTGGATGATGAGACACTGTTTGAATGCAAGTGAAAAAATATGGAGTTGTGTAGATTCGGTCTAATCTGCTTTGAGGCAA
>JAGDQP010010563.1:0-12790 GCA_022664845.1 Lepisma saccharinum | reverse complement strand
AAGTTCAGTAGGGTGAAAGTTACAGAATGCGTCATCCATATTAAATTGGTTTATAAATTGGGATAAAGAGTGAGCAAGTTGAACTTATAGTTCCAGGCTATTCAAACAATATAAAGGCGCCAAAGTGACATTAAAGTCACCACACAGTATAATAAAATTCACTGGGAGATCATTGGTAAGATAGTCCTTAAGTGTGTTTACTAGTTGCAGACCGGACGCTTCTTTCTGTGGAAAATACACATTTATGAGAAGAAGTTTATGAGAGTTAGTTGTTAGTTCAAGAACTTGTGCATGACCTGGGACGACAATATCATGATAAAAAATGTAACAGCTACTGAGAAGAGAATCATGAAACATAATGACAGTACCATTTGCACGGTGTTGCGCGGGATTTATCTAAACACTATTATCCGAAAACTATGACATTGTGTGACATATAACAAGTTAGTTTTTTGAAAACAAGCAATTGAAGTTGAGTGCTGTTGCAGGAATTTCTCTGCTAAGATTTGCTTGTGGAGAGATGCAAGTCCGGGTACATTCAAACCGAAAACATGCACCACGTAGACAAAATACACGAAATAAAGCCACCAAACGAAAAACTCGGAATCTTATACAATACTTGAATCGTCAATTGCTTTTTACTATTCGCTGTGTATTCTGCGTCGAAGATTAAGATCCACAGTAGTCATATGCTCACAAAGGCAATAACGAAGACCATGTACATCATCAGTATATAATTTCAAAATTGTAAATATTTTTTTGAAACTCTTGCTTTTAATCAAAAAGGCATATAGGGTAACCTGAATCCAAGTGGACACTTCACGTTGAGATTCATAAAGATTAGCATCTAGGAGAAGGTCATCCAGAGTTTGTACCGAAGAGGTTCCCGAAGAAATAGAAAGTGTAGAACTAGTGTCACGTTGGGTACGTTTAAGGTTATCAGCATCAACTGCATAGTTCTGTTTGCGTTTACCACTAGTAGGCAAGGAGGCACCCAAGGAAGTATCTCCTTTACAAGTTGTTATTCTTTTCGCAGGAGCAACAGCGGTGGTATTGAGGTCGGAACGAGAAGCCACAGAAGTCGAATCCACTATTTCAGCATCATAAAAATCACTATCAGGATTCCCAGAAATTTCAGATTGTTCAGAATGCTTTTGAAAAGCTGGTAAATGTACTATACTTTGGGGGGTTATAGGGGAGCAACATCAGTGTGAGGTAGCTTAAATAGTCTGGCACGACAGTCAGGAACTGGTGGTGGGGGAGTTTCCTTGTGAACTGCTAGTTGCTGTTCTTGATCATGTGTCCTATATTTTTTGTGGTACCTGTAGATGAAGCCTAATTGTCACTAGTTGTAACAGACGAACGACGAACTACAGATGATGGAAGAGAGGTCATATTCAATTGTAGAAGAATAACAGCAGTGGCAGTTAGTGGTTGAGTGAATGGATGTAAAGTAGGAAAATTATCATCAGTGGAGGGAGGGGCTGCTTTTGGGGACAAAGACGACTCCCATGATAACATTTGAGATCATCACGAGACGATTAAATCGTGTAATGGGTATTCTCAAATGCAATGTTAAATGACGTTGGCACATTGTCAGTATCATTTTTTTAAAATGACATTTAAACCTTACGACGGAAATACTGTATATATGACAACTGTGGGTGTTGAGTCCCAATGTGTAGGGGACGTATTGGACTCACGATTTTGCCATAAGGCTTCAATGCTGTCTAAAGTATGTGCCGGGATGTCTGGAGTAACATTTGACAAAGTCAGTTTGGTCGTTGATTGAACATAAAGACGAAGTGGGATAAAACTATCGTTGACTGTTACTCCACCATCCTTTATCATAGTTTGTAGCACTGGTTCTGTTCTTAAATAAACGCAAATTTTACGGCATGAGATTCACTAAGCAACATTATTCTGATGCGCGCCTACAACCTGCGCTATTCCAAGTAGGACATCATCCAAGGTCATTCCGTCATTAGTGTCTCCGATCAATGCTAGATTCTGATTTACGGTTTGTGTAGAGCTACCAGTTTAGGGATGGAGGGAGTAGTAGTTGTTGGTTAAAGTAAAGCATCGGTGTACGAAGTCAAAGAACCAAGTACCTGAGGCAGTCGGTGAATGAGGTAAAACAGTCTTCGTTACAGAAGAAGAAGTTTCAATCGTGCTTTGTTCCATGGCTAGTGTTGTACAGTAGGGAAAAAATAGTGAAACACACAAAAAATAAAGTTTCTGAAGTTGTTGTTTACTAGTTACTAAATTCAACTTCACTAAATGAAACCACCATTATTCACACAAACGTTAATAACTTCAGTTGAAAACAAAAACGTATAAAGCCACGTAAAAAAAAACGCACTTTCACGCAAGTTCACTTTATCGTGTACGATAGGTATTCTATCAATAGATAGATAGATAGATCCAGTCTTTAGGCAGTGTTGTATTTTATTCTCATATGAAACAATGATTACAGTTTAATGCTAGTTTATTCAGGAACGAACACAGAAAAATTGTTTCGTGGTTAATATCCTCTATGTTATCAAAAGTATCGAAACATTTCTTCGAACGTTGCTTTATTGGAGAAGACTACATAGTAACGCCATTTACCTATTGGAAGAACTTGTCAGCTATCGCAGAGTCAGCTGTCATAGCGAAGCAGGAGGAACCGACTTTGTGAGGAAATATCTTATTTTCAACTGGCTCAGATCATATATTTATTTCTTTAAAAAGCATGCGCTCGAGATTTTGGTCCTCCTGAACGTCCTTAAGACTGCTGTTATCAATCGTATCGCGAACTGGAAATGTGAAGCAAAATATGCAAGCCGACCTGCCTGTTAACGTTCACAGACTGTCGGGTGTTAAAAAGGGTCGTGAAGCGTTCTAGTCAATCATCAGTCGCCACTATTACACGCGAATCTGTACTGCATCAGTCTTTACTCTTACCACCAACAATGTTGAGTATGGGGTACAGAAACTTGGTTTTCCTGGCCTATTAGCTGTAAACAAGTTTCACATTACACAAGAAGGTGTGAAACGCCGCCTCTGGTGGTGTAAGTAGTTAGATCCTAAAACAGTTGAAAACCGTTTTAGGATAAAGGGTTAAAATATGTTACTGTCTCGGAAACTATGGAATATCTGGCCACCTTATTTTCGCATAATTTTTCGCCAGGGTTTCAATTACCGAACTAAATTATGCGTTGTTTCAAAGTAGCTAACGAATTGCATTACGAATCCAACAATACAAACAATCAACAACAAATATTGACACGGTCATTAAAAATGTGTACTCTGCCAGTTCACACATAAAATAAATTTCATCCTTTAAAGGATAATGTTAATCAGGAAGAAGCTGACTTAGGGTACGAACATGCTAGTTTTAAACTACCATCACAATGTATCCATGAGATTAGTGATAAATATAAATTTTGTAATACCATTTTAGTAAGGTGGAATTTGCCATTCCACTCTATTTGCTTCTCATGTTCGAAATTGTTTACATTTCCATGGTATATGGTGTGCAGAATCAGAAAAATTACGCGCCCATTTATTTTGCTTTTGTTCTCTTATTTTTTGTAGGGTCTGCAGCAATGCCATGCTGCATGTACAAACTAGTTTAAATGCTTATAAATACATATTTTCTCTAAGCCCATAAAATGCCAAAATATATTATGATAATTGTTCAGATGTTCTTGTCACCCGTTACGGTACATTTCACAGTGTGCGGTGAGGAATGGAGCTCTTACCTTAAAATCACACCAGTTGTAGATTTTTTGTTCTTTCGAGGATGTTTTCCCAAATACGTTGTGTTGCTTCTGTGTCTAGATTCGTGGTGCAGACTCCTTTAGTTGTGCGGTGTGATGTAACAGACAAACGTCTCCTAGGTTCTGGATTCTGATCCGGGCTGGATACAGTCTACGTGAAATTTACGAACTTAACAACTATTGGAATCGTAACGGGCAGGAGTGATTAGTTACTAGAATGGGCCAAAGTACAAACTTTAGCAAAGTTTTAGCATCTAGTGAATGAACATCGACTATATATATCCCGTTTGTGTATATGGGTTTTACTTTCTGCGTGGCTGTTACTTTGCTATATTTAGAAACCTATGTCCTTGTCTGGTTCAGTGAAAGTGTTCGTTGTCACTATATGCAAAATATGTATACAATTTGCATGAACGGTTATGTAACTGCATTGCAAAATATATAACAGGCCGCTTTCATCTGTTTTGGTTTGATATGTGCAAATTTTGTTTAGTGGGTTTAAATGAGCTAATTTATGGATTTCTACATACTATTTCAAAGACTTCCGTTACAAATTTATGTTTTTAAAAATGTTTTTTAGTGTTGATTTGTTTTCCTAATTGTATCGCTATTTTAACGTTTCTATTTATGATCTCCCTCTAACATTTGTCACAATACTATTGCTTGTCCTCTGATACAGCAGTCACCGTCAAGTTGCACGTTTTCCCTCTCCGGAGTCGTTAAGATTTTAGTCACATTATTTCTGTATTTGTTCATGATGTAGAACTTCTTTTAAGAACACAATTCGTCAATTGATTAATGTGGAAGTTTTCACTTCTTGTTTCCTTCCACATAGTTAGATTTCGTGGTTTTCCTAAGATGTTGGTCTTCAATATGGCAGTTTCAAAGTTTATCGATTTAGTATTTTGACATGTTTCTGTTTAATTCCGTGTGCTAGATATATTTGGTTGAAATCTCCTATGTTAAGCAATCGTTTTGGGGCAAAACTTCTTGTTTTCAATGTTTCATTTTTTTTGTTTCCTATATCCGATTAGCGCTGGGTCTCGTTGAATCATCAGCTCCCAGTTTTCTTTGATAGATTCCGTCTTGATTAATTCAAGACATTCTTTATTATTTTTGTTCAGGTTGTTCTGATATTTGGGTTAGTAATTTTGTAGTAACATAGCATAATTGTTTTAGTATTTCCCCAAGACATTGCTCATTATTTATACTTTATTTGAGAAGTAATGCCTGTCTCTTAAATGGTGAGTTGTTAAGCCGTTGGGTATGCAGACTCTGAATGTAAAATATAATGTCATGAAATAAACGTATAGTATATGTCCGTTTTGTCTATTTTGGACCTTTATGATGCTAATATTGAATAGGTTCGAAACGCAAGCATGCACTAAATCCTCAAGCACTACTGTTTAAAATGTTTATATAAGATAATTGTTTTTCTTTGTTTAATCAAATGTTCCTACGACGTCACCTAACCATCTGTAGTCAAGAATAGTTTTCACAGGCCAATATCAGACAATGTCCAATAAGCATGTACATGCTTGTTGGCATGCATTCCAAAATAATATATTCTTTCAGCAGTGCCTTTATTTCGACGGAATAGTTGTTGCAAAAGCTGACGAAATTCTCATAAGTTAGTATTTCAAGACTATTCATAACTAGGGTTGGATATGGTGGATCCAATGTTTAATCACAACATACTTTAATCCATTCGCATTTGGAGATTGTATTTGTATTTGGTAGCATACTGAAATTAAATATATACTTCCTTTTTACTCCAAATGCTTCTTCAAAAATGTGTAGGTATAGATTATATATGTTATCCTTATTCGGGCTTAAATATCATTGCAAATTAAAGTAATGCTATTCATTAATTCATGCTACTCAATCATAATGAGTAATTTATTTTATTAGAATACGCTCTCCCTTTTTGCCACTTTTTGAAGAATTCCCTGCTATATTTTATATTAATACATTCATCGTGCAATGACATGTATTCGTTGTGTTTCCTTTGTTTTCTCTTATCAAATGTTTGCCTAACAATAACACTATCGTGCTGCTGCATATTTAATCACAGAATTTAGGATGATTAAATTAGACAAGGCCTTAAACTGGCTGTTAATGGGAAACAATGTTGTAGAAAAGGACATTTTCGTAATAACATGTGATTAACGGATTGTTGAATTTTTTACCAACGTTGAAGAAACGACCAACATAACTTTTATTAGTAATTGTCCTTCTAATATAAAAACACTTCGGATTAATTATTTGAATGAAACACTTACTTGTTAAAAGAAGTTACTTTTGACTTGCTTGGGAATATACATAACGTTCTTTTATAATTTCTACAGTATTATAACCCTTTAATAATTTCATAAATTTAAATTTTTATTTTAAAACTAACCTGGATAAATGTTGTTTACTTCCTTCCATATATGTACTTTCATCACATCAGTTTATATTACAATATGTTCGTTAGATTTAATACGTTTTGATTAAATTATTAAACATTTTATTTACAGCCATTCAATATGTTAAAACAAAAATAATTTGCATTTATTGAAATAAGTGAGCACTGTGATTCAACTTATAATCAGTACCCAACGGTATAAATCCAGACCAAATTACCTATACGACCGGTATCAATACCTAATTTACCTATATACACAAGTTGGTAAACATCAGTGGACAAATAGACTTGTATAAGAAAAAAATCATTTTTATAGAACTGGATGGCAACACAAAGCAAGGAAGCTTAAATAACAAGTCATATAATGTATGTTCCGATTATGACAAAAAAACTAAGCATGGATAGAATAGACCCTCTCGTAGCTTGTGCGATACTCCATAAACGTGCCAATATGATTGACCGCAACTTTTAAAAACTCATTTCAGGCTTATGGTGACTGAACCATGATTCAAAACAAACAACCATCAAGTTTCCTACCTAAGTAACAAAAATCTTCTCAGATGTCAGTCGAACCTTACAAACAATTCAGATAACATTTATGCATATAATCACAAATCATATACTCGTTCCCATATACTATGAACCAGTTACGCGATGTTGTAACTTTCAATCTCTTAGAATATAACTTTGCTTAACTACGAGCACATGCACAAGCTCAGATCAAATTGGTAATTGGAATAAATCCATGTAACTGGTAGCACCAATATGGTTATGTTGGAATTTAATACGTCGATCAACATCATTCATGGACCCCATATCGGATGGCAAATATGTTTGTCAATATCGTTCAGTGATTTCGTTCGACATCTTTCAACCTCGGTTACCGACATTGGAAAATACCTATATTGATTCGGTCATTGACAAAGTAAACATAATGTAATCCTTCTTTCTTACTATTTTTTTAAAGTGAACCCCATTTCAGATAAGACAAATAATTTAAACGAAAGAAAAATAAGTATAAAAACACGTTAGAAATTGTAAAACAAAAGGTAACATCACTTTGTTGTCCTAATAGATTCCAAAATTTGTAATTCCGCTTTCTTGTATTGAGTTGGAGGCTCTTATGCAATTATGTTGTGATAACGTTAATAGTACAATGGCCATGATTACAAGAGATCAGTTGCAATTGAAGGACATAATGTAAAACAAATACAAATGGTTCTAACACTAATTTAGCTTAGTAGCAAGTAGTACATCTCTAACAACCGCACGTCATCGATCAAATAAGCTACTCTCAACCGTACAAACTTAACCAGCACAAATATATTACTATAAACCTTGTTGGCTCGTCATTGTACTTACAGTGATCAAAGGATCCTTGCGGAAAACATAATCAAATTTAGCACTTTTTTGTGTATGTCTTTCACATGGAAGAGCATGTTATTTTGGACTTTAACATAGTTCAACACCTTCTTTATTACCTTAAAAAGCTGGCCACGTGTTGAAAATAGCATCAAGTTTCTTAGTATACCATTAGATTACTAAAACATCACTTGAATAACCTTCGGTTTTTCGGGTTGCCCAGATAGATCCATCAGATCAATATGGACATAGATTATCGATGTGGATCGATATCGTTCCCTGACGAATGTTTTTTTTAATATAATTTAATCGTTATGAACAAAGGGATTTGTAGAAAAATCAATTCAGTCTTTGCACGTGGGTTCAAGCGTACAGCTTTAGTACCTGCATTAAAGTTGGGGAGCGATATGAGTCCCATGAGGATTCAATGTGCATGTTCTACGGGGGTGATACACACATCTCAAAGTTTGTCACAAATGATATGCGCATTACACATATAATTTGTTCTTAATTACGCTTGTCAGGTAACACATTTAAGCCTCAAATGTTAGCCTTCCATTAAAGTAAAGTTAATTTCAAATATGTTCTTTCTCTGCATTTATATTTTTTAGGGTATTGAATAATCTATACATACATAGGAGTCAATTACCTTCATAGAAAGTGTTATTTTTTATTGCGCAAAACGACGCCATTGGGATACAAACACTAATATCAATTTTCTATACTTACAGAAGAAAATCTTCAAGAAGTAGCTCAGGACCTTGTTCTTGAAATGAAGGAAATTTTAGATAAAGAAGGTTAGTAAATTTCAATGTTTTAATCTATTCGTTTCAATTTTAATTTCTAACATGTCAAGCTCGATTTACGTTTTTGGTTGCAATTTTATTATATTCTTCTACTAGAACTTAAAGAACATGCCTATCGTGAGCTGGATTCTCGGGTGTAAAACTCAGTTAAAAACTGTCTTCATCATAGTTCAACCATTTAATATATTCGATATTTTAAAGTACGTAAGTATTTGATTGCATATAAATCAGTAAATCATACAGTTTGTCACACCATGTGTTGTGTAATACGGTTTATTTGGATTAATTCAAAATGTGCAGTATAAAATTCGTTTCCTCAAGTATAATCGAGGATTTTAGGAGATTTATAACAGCCTGTCGGTTAACAGATGCAAAGCAACAAAATCTATGTAGAATGGCAAGAGTGAGTATAGGTAGCCTTGAGGATAGTTAAGTAGATCTTGTATGCATACAGATTTGACAAGTACAATGCATCCCCGATTCATTAACTTTTTCAATTCAATAACTATACTCGGTCTACCTAGGATTTTAGGAATTGTAAATTAAGTAGTTTAAGATAGTTTAAATAATTCCCAACAGTTAAACACTCACAATAATATCGACTAGTAAGTGTGTTTTCACAAAACATTCACAGTACAATTATGATGTTAATGCTTGTGCTAGTTACTGAAGCTGGCTTTGTTATTTTAAATAGGTTATATCATAGGAAGGTGTGCAATTGTGACTTCTTTTTTAAATTCACTATATAGTGTTTTGTCTTTTTAATTCAAGTTCATTTGTGAAAATATAACCTATTTTGTAAAAATTTACTCTTTTCATTTGTGCTATAAAGTGGTTGATCATCTATATGGAATAATAATACACACATTTTTTAAACAATACTTGTTTTGAGCTAGTTAAATTGCATTCCTGTTGATTGGAGTCATTCTGATTGGTTTGCCTCAATGTTTGTTGATGAATTATTTTCTTTACTTGGGTTTCCCACTGGTAATTGATATTTTTCTTTCGATTAGTAAGATTGCTGCTCCCGTTGTAAGTTGCATTTATGGTTGGGGTATCGATTGTTAAGGATAGTTTGCTAATCGGAAAATAATTGCTCAGTTCTCTCTTCCTCTCTCTTAAGTCCGATTAAAGGCATGCAGTACATTTTGAATTGTGTTTTTATTTATTTGAGCGAGAGAGGGAATGTGTGTGTATGAGAGAGAGAGTGAGTGAAAGAGAGAGAGAGAAAGATAGATAGATAGACAGACAGACACGGACACACAGGGAGAGAGAGAGTATGAAAAGTGTCTCTTTTTAGTTTTTGAAAGGAGATTTGTTTTTTTATTGTTTAGCTAGAAAGGAGAGCTTCATGTTTTAGAATATATTTAATTTTGATTATTTTTCCAATTCTTCTGAATCAATCTGTTGGTCATATTTTGATCTGCATCCACCTTGCAATATGGTCATTAGAGTGTGTCCTGGATTTCTTTTGATACCTTACCCCAAATGTGCGTTTATTTGCAAGTTGTTCCCAATAAGAATCTATTCTAGATACATGTTTCATTTAATACACTATATACTGCAGACGTAGATGAATTTAATATATGTTCATACATACGCAAAGAAACTAAAGTAAACCTGCCAAGTTACCGCAATGTATCTATCTCGTTGGGTGAAAACTGCATATAATACACTAAAAAAATGTTGAAACGAAAATATGTAATACAAGGGAGAAACCAATAAGATAGGTAAGGTCTCAGCAAGCATATTTCCCTTGTGAATCTTTTCATAAATGTTTCACTATGCTGGCCGTGGTGAGTGAGTTTGAATGGATTTTCTGCCAATGTGAATTCTAGACCCTTGTATCACCGTCACTTAACTGCCAAGACAAGTGATCACTATTGTTAATGGCTAAGGGCATGGCGGGGTTTTGAACACCTAAATGAAATTATACGACTTATGTATATATATATAGATTTCCGTAGATGTTGAATGTTTTACCACAATGCATAAAGAATAAAAAAGGTAAGGATGAAGTTGAAGAAACGTAATTTCGCTACTTGTCTAATTTACTCCTGTGCATTTAATATTCTAAAAACATTAGAGCTTGTGGATTATTTGCACTTTTCAGTTAGAACATTCCTTGACTTTAGCTGTAATTGACTAGTGCTTGTTAAGAATTTAATTTCCTTTTTAAGGATATCTTCAGTTTTTATCTTGTATTCTATGTATGTATAGTATGCTTATAAATTTATATAACTGAGAAACATACCTTCAAACGTGGAAATTTTAAAGATATTTGAGATGAATTTTACACAGTTCCTCACAAAATCATCACGTTTAAATACTGATAACATTTCCCTAATCTAAATCTTAACCACCTATACCAAGAAAGTAGGCCAGACGGTCATTTCTGTTTATAATATATTTTGAGGGATGAAGCAATATTTTATAAACAGGAATCGCCGTCTGTCTTAATTTCTTGGTAGATAAAAACATTAAACAAGGAAAAGTGATCCTCGAAATCATTAACATTGATATTCCCATAAGTGAGTTTCGCTTTTGAAATTTAATCCTTAAGAGATGTTAATATTAAATTTAGGAAAGTAATTTTACAGTGTAAACACGTCGGAGGTTTGTGAGCAATTGTAGAAAAATTCATGAGAATATTTTGGGACCCTTTTAGTTTACAGGACTTAACAAGCAGTCTTTATATACCGCATTGACCCGAAAATAATCCACCATTGGCAGAAATATTTAAACTGCGAAGAAAACTTCGTTTCGACATATCAAAAGCTGTTTTAATGTAGTAGCTATTTCTCATTTCTGAATTAATATAATAATACAGCTAGCGTATTTAAGCAAATAAGATTTATTCTTTACTCCTCGCCAAGAGAACCCTGCTAATTTTAGGCAAGTAACTCATGAGGCAAACAATACATGTTTTTTTTTTACGAAAGAAAGACCACATAACGGAACATTACGTCAGAGCTTCAAATGATTTATTTTGTCTTAAAGAAGCCATTAGAATCTCTATTATTCCATAAACACTGTTCTTGTGGGATTCTGTGGCTTATTCCCTCACCCCCGCTGGTAAAATTAAGAAGCCATCAGTTACTCTTGTCTGTGAGGGAAAATTTTCGCTTCATAATACGCAATATCTATCAGCAAGGGGTTTAGAAATGCTATGTGTTGAATACGCTGGGTATCAATGGGAACGATATCTTATTGGAGCAGATTGAAGAGAACGGTGAAGGTGAGGACGTGCATACCGTAATAATATATGAATTACATAATTTAATGTGTTAAAAGAGAATTCGACATTGATAATATTTTAGGTGACCATTTATTTTATTCTATACGAAAACGTTAACTTGTTTTGACACTGAAGTTAATAATAATTTGTAAATTGCCTGACAATGAACCCTTCCTCCTTGTTTAAACCTCGGATCAACATGGTATATAATTTATAATGTATTGACAACAAAACATAGTTGCACGTCTTGCAATTAAGATCAAAAATACTGAAATTGCTGAACAAGACTATATTATTCGTAAGAAATAAATTACACGTAACATTTCGACCTTCTAGCAAAGATTCTCAACACATAGTCACTGAGTGTGTACAAAAAAGGCACACATATAAATACAAGCCCAATAATCTACCTGCTCCCTCATTTGCCGAATCAAGCAGCCAATCAGAGACGCCCGATCAAGGAGCCTCCCCATTGGCCGGAACAATCAGTTAATCAGAGACGCCATAAAACACCTAATGTTAACAAAAAAGAATCAACATCAAGCAAACATAGAGATCCCTAATACCTCAATTAACATACATATATCTGTGTTTGTCAACACTAATCTTCAATTCTTTATTAATGCTAAAACCTTTGGCCCAGTTCATTAAGTTCTTATCTACTTCTATTTCTATCCACCCGGCCTCCTTCCATTTTCTAGGCCACATACTATAATCATGTTCTAACACAATCACTTTCTCCCAGTCCACATTATGTATTTTCTCTTTTGTATGTTTGAATATCGGATTACTCTCTCTCTCTACAATATTTCACATCGCTTTTATATTATTTAATTCTTTCTTTCAACAATTTACCCGTCTCTCTAATATACTTCATTTCACAATCCTCACAGTTAATGCAATAAATGACACCATTCTGCTCCTTCTTCCCATTATCCTTCCTTTACTTCTGACCAAATCCAACAACTTTCTAATACCTTTTCTGTACACTCTCACACCCTGCTTTCTTAACATCTTTTTAATCATCTATGTGTCCTCTCCTAACCATATAATGCCTTTGCATACCACCTCTTTTAATTCCTGATCTTCTTCTCTTCCCCTAGAATCCACAGAAGCCTTTATGATATCAATTTTACTATACCCATTCTCATATAGCTGTTCCTTAAAATGTTTCACATTATTTTCTACATTTTTGCTACAAATCCTAGTAATT
>JAGDQP010010562.1:13089-55461 GCA_022664845.1 Lepisma saccharinum | reverse complement strand
ATTTGTGGATTTTAGGAACGTAGCTGCTAACAGAATCGATGCAGACGAACCTAAAAGAGCTCAAAATACTGTGACGAATGTTGCAGATTATCTGGATTTTTCGTCATTCGGCTTGATCGTGGTCCGGCTTGAGATGGATACACGGCGGTACACTGTGTTGTTTTTCTTTTAAATACCATTTATATCACATGCTACTTAAACCATTCTTTTTGTATATATTCTGCAATAGTTAGGTTTATTGACAGTGTTCAAACTATACATCCCATGTTAAAATGTAGCTCGTGGCTTTTACTTTCCTCCTTTCCAAAATATTGCAAGGTGGCTGTTTTATTATCTAAGCTATTGGAAATTTCCAAGCAGCTATAGTTGCCTAACTTCTTTCATGATTACCTGAACCAGTATAACAGTGTGTATATGGCATACAGAATTACATGACTCGTTATTTGGGACTACCTTCAATGAAATCGGTTAGTGTTAAAAGGGGATATGTGCCATTAAAAGCATAGCAAGTACATAGCAGCACAGAATATCAAGCCATTTGTTTTTTTCAATATCGATCAAGGTTGCCTAGTCTTGGCACGATACTTATCCTGTATTGCTAGGGACGCCTATTAACTTTTCTCATCAACAATTGAGCTTTGTGTAGCGTAATCAATTATGTAGAAACCTTTACGAATCAGAAGTGTTAAGTATTCCTCACTGTTGTGAATGAATATCATTATTAATATTTCCTTTCAGAATTATTAACAATGAATTTATGAAATATTGTATGATAATTCACATAGTACTAACACTTTCAACATCAGTAACAGCATAAATACTCCTTTATTACTGATCACATCGAGAATAATAGAAATACATTTCAAGGAGTTATGTTTCTATTACGAAAGCTAGGTTAGGATGTGTTTAATGGGTTTCACCAGCGTTCGTCAAATTTTTAACGAATCGTTAGTTAACGAACTTAATGCATTTAAAACATGTTAAGAGGGTCTTCTACTTCTGTCAGCGTTAGAACGTTTACTGTTGGTGCTTATGGACAGAACATTGCTACCAAATATCTTCATTTTCTAAGGAACTGGATATCTTTAATAGAAAAGAAAAGTTTTGGAGCATTCTTCAGAAGTTTATGCATGGGTTGAAATACTTAGAACGTACATTTGTTTCCTAGTTTTTCAGAAATAAATTATTAAAAAATAAATAAAATTATTTTGTTTTCTCCAAATTACAATATGTCTAACTTTGCAACCAATTACGCTAGAAAGATACACCTTTTTTTGTTTTATTACTTGTGCACAAACGATGCTAAAAATTTTAATTGGAATCATACCTGATACACCAATAAAAAATGGTATTTTTATATAGATATTCCAGTCCACCTGTCAAAAGCTTTGACGAGTGTAAGCCAGTCACGCCTCGCCCCTGTCTTCGCTTTTAGTCCCAGGGAAAAGAAGTGAGGGGACTACACAAATCCCCTCTTTCAGCTATGTACACAAACCGTTTCTACAGCAGATGTGACGCGAATATAAACATACTGTTTTAGAAAACAGCACATTCCTGAAAATTTTAAGTACTGAAGTTGAGATACGAGAATTTTATAACAGTATATTGCAACAGCTGCAAGGTCTATTGTGTGCTTTCCCAAGATAAAACCCCTCTAGTTTAGTCAGGGGTGAGATTGAGGCCTGGCCCAGTCGATCCGGTCATGGCAAAAGCTTTTGAGTCTTGGTCCGGGCCAGATCAAAATGAATTTATAATTTCTTCAAAAAATCGGTAAAACATTTTGAATTTAATCAAGAAGTAAGAAAAAATAATGAAAAATAATTGGATTCCTTATCCTAACATTAACAAACATAACTGCCACAACACAAGAGAAATTTAGGGGTAGCGTGTCTACCAACCTAGCGGCATTGGCTATGTCGAGCGTACGAACCCTGCTCCGGCCGGCCATCCTGACTAAGGTTTTCCTCAGTCTCAACAGGCGAATGCCGGGATTGTACCTTCTGTAAGGCGAGGGTCTCTGCCTTTGCACTAGGGATGTGAATCCGCTCGGTTCGAGAGGCGAGTCTAACGCTCGAGTCGAGTCGTCGCTCGAGCTCGACTCACTGTAACCGAGTCACAGTGTGAATCTCTCTTAGCAGCGATTCGGCTCGTCTCGAGCACATAGTGAGCACCGACTTGACTCGACTCGAGCACATAGTGAGCGCCGACTCGGCTCGACTCGAGTACATAGTAAGCGCCGACTAGGCTCGACTCGAGCACATAGTGAGTGCAGACTCGATTCGACTCGAGCAGTTGTGACCACTGACTCGACTCGACTCGAGTAGGTACTGAGCACCGACTCGACTCAAGACGAGCGAGTCGTTGACATCCCCACTTTGCACATCGCTGTGTTTCCCCTATCCCGGCCTGAACCTTAGATGCCTAAAGTCCATAAATAAATTCTTGAACACAAGATAAAAGGAAGTATTTACTCATTCTTTCTTCTTGTCTCTTGTCACTTTTCAATATTTTAAAACTGTAAATAATAATGGCTTTGATGAATCATTTTTTGATCATTAGTCAATTTAATTAGAATGCTAGACTTGTATATTAGAGGTCTGCACGGACTCGGGCCATAAATTGCCAGAACTTCTCGGGTTCTTGTTTGGCCTGGGCTTATTGTGATTATATTTTTCCCAACTGGGCCAGGGCAAGAACTGTGTGTCTGGGCCAGGGCAAGAACTGTATGCCAGTGCCAGGGCAAGAAAAGGTGTACAATCTCAGGCCTGAGTTTAGTTTAAAGTTAATTGAAAACTCTCTTTATCTGATTTGTATAAAAAAATGTCCCAACGTTACTTTTACTCTCACTAACGAACATCACTGTCTGTGTTTATCAATATTCATGTGCCTAATAGCAGTTGTAGCCGTAACAGATGTATCTATAGAGAAGTTCTGCCTTTTCATTCTTGGAAAAACTGTGAATAGAGGAGGAATGTAAAGAGAAGTACTATTGCGTGTCACACGGTCTGAAACCCTGGAATAACCGAGCCTAAACCTTTGACCCTAAAACGGGCAGGTCCTTTCCAGTCGCTTTGTATTTTCAATTTGAGGCCCTCCTAGATCTTAGTAACTACAAGTCCGACAGAGATGATTTATACGCAGCTGGATTCTTCATGGTCTACAATGGTAAGGAAAACCATGAATGTGACTCTAAAACTAGCAGGTCCTTTTGAATCGCTTAGTATTCTCCATTTGTGACCCTACTAGATCTCAGTAGCCACACGTTCGACAGAGATAAGCCATGCACCGTTGGATTATGCATTGACACCGGTGGGAAAATCTATGACTGACTAAAACTGGCAGGCCACGGCGTTCGCTTAGCAATCTAATTTTTTTCCTATCACTTTGAGTTTTTTTTTTATACGGGGCCGCTTTGGTTTTGTTTCTAATAAAACCATTACTTAATATTTTAGGTTATTAGGCAAGGAATTGTTAGGTTACAATCTACCTTTGATTTCAGTTAACGGAAAATACTATTTTTAATTGAGTACAATCTTTCACTCTAGCTAATTATTTTTTGTTTGTTTGTTTGTTTCTCTTCCGAGGAAGTGTTTTAACTATCCTTCCCTGAAAGACAATTATGCAGAGAAATTTGTTGATCTAAATTACTTCTGATAGCCACCTAATAAGGAGATAGACAAACATTCTAAATTATGTTTTCTAATTCCAAAAAAAACATATATCGTAACTTTGCCATATGGCTATTATTAGCAGAGAAATTAAACAGGCGTTGGAAAAATATAATTAATATTTAGGTCCTTTGGGGCGGGAGGGGAAATACTCCATTACGAGGTCGAGAAACTATTTGCGGGACCTACAACCTTATTTCGGGTAATATTTTTTCTTAGTGAATTTTACTATGTATTAGTTTGTGTAGAAATGATAATAGAAAATTAACTCTTCTATTTTAACTCATTCAGCGCGCAAGTACAGAGAATAAAATCATCTAGCGTCGAGTCTTAGGTCGCCCTGTGTGAATTGATGAAGTGCATAATTGACGTATTATTAGGATTAAAGTGTTGCTCCGTAGTGTAGTAGCTAAAGCAACGGATAATAAATCACAACGTTTCAGGTTCAAATCCCTCCACAGATATGTGGAAAATATTTCGATTATAAATGAAGACGAGAGAGTAAAACATGTCATTGAATAAAGGCATGATGTAATCAAGGTCCAGTTTTTTCTAAAACTACTGGAAAATATGCATAATTCCGTTTACTAAAATAGTAAATTTCCTCAGTATATAACTTGGTACTATTTTGGTTGCATACAACTGAAAAATAACAGTTGGGCTAACATTGGGCCACATGTACATTGAAATTACCATATAGTTTGCTCTATGTTGAACTTCGCTTTTAGGGCCAACGTTATCGCTAACGTTAAGGCCAGCGGCCAACGACCAAATAGTACGTAAGCCGAACAGTACTAAAAAACGTTAATCTAACGTTAAAAAGTACAATCAGATTTTAAATGGTCCAACAAGAATTTGCTACTTGGAGTACGCACGATTTTGTATTATATTTGTTGTTACTAATACAATTTGCAATATAATTACTAAATGAAAATTTCTATATTACTATTGAGTTGATCCTTTATAATGCGGCCCTTGCTCTCTTCCTGATTAGTCAATTTGGCCAGCTGCCAAAAAAGGTTGGAGACCCACTGGAGTAGACTATAAAGTTTTTCCGAATGATGATTGAATTAGGTGTTTGGAAAGATTGCTCCTCAGTATTCACAGTGCAATGTAAATATTATACTTGTTAATAATTGCTCTGGGATAAATAGCTACTACTGAACTATGATATATGCAGCAAACGCAAGTTTGCTGTAAGCTTATAAATTATATTTTACAGCTGTAAATAATGCTTTTGTTACAGTACTACACAAATCTGCTTTATGTGATCAATAGTGCAAAAATTACAGAAGAGGTATAGAATGAGTGAAGACAATACACGGTCAGGAAAGTGGAAATAATATATTGCATTATGCTAGAATAATAACTTCCATGGGGAAGCAGAGGCTCGGGGGGGAAATCTCCCTCCACTCACCACCTCCACCCTCTTAGCATGGAACTATTGAGGAAGAACACAAACTCTACAGAATTACCCATTCTTTGCAGGCATTTTCAGAAACCGGTCGAGAACCTGTTTCATTCAAGAGGTATACACATACTTATTCAGCCATTCGCTTCTCTAACTTCCCACCGCTTCCACTGCCAGGCCTAGAGTGGGGCGTGGCTTACCCTCATCAAACCTTTGAGAGGTGGACTAGAATAGCTATATAAAAATCTTATTTTTTTATTGGTTTATCGGATATGTTTGCAATTAAAATTATTAGAATCCTTTGTTCACAAGTAATAAAAAAAGGTTTATATTTCTAGCGTAATTGGTTGCAAAGTTAGACATATTGTAATTTAGAGAAAACAAAATAATTTTATTTATTTTTTAATAATTTATTTCTGAAAAACTAGGAAACAAATGTACGTTCTAAGTATTTCAACCCATGCATAAACTTCTGAAGAATGCTCCAAAACTTGTCTATCCTATTAAAGATATCCAATATCTTAGAAAATGAAGATATTTGGTAGCAATTTTCTGTCCATAAGCACCAACAGTAAACTTTCTAGCGCTGACAGAAGTAGAAGACCCTCTTAAAATTATTTAACGATTCGTCAGTTCATAACAAAGATTGGTGAAACAATGTTTAGTTTATTTTGCTCTTCAAAAAATTAAAATGGATATTGATATTGAGAACAACTAAAACTCAATTATAATTCTGTCTTTATTAATTCATAATGAACGAAGGATTTACATATTAGCTTAAAGTGAATGAGAAGTGTAGTATAAAGTGAGTCTACTATTCCCTATAGTTGTGTTGATGTACCTAGCAGAGACGTAGTAGTAATGTCATACTAAAAACATCAGTAATGCATGTAGAACTCATGGTTCCAACTATGATAAAGTCCGGAATGCAATAAAATATATTTAAAAAATGTGAATGTGTTTTTATTGAAGTATTGGCAAGTATACAACGCGAGATAGTCCCCAGCTAATGTAATTCCCAGATCATCATGATACTACAGTGATATTAATATTATATGCAAAAGGATAAAAAAAAAACAAGAGAGGTGCTCTAACTAAAATATTTAATGCAAGCAAAAGCGTAGAGAAAGACTCGAAGACAGTGTAGAAACTATTGTGATAATGGAAGCTGAAAACGGTCTTTTAGAAATGTTGATAACCCTACCCTAAGTAACATGAATTCTTCGGCAAATATTTACACTGAAGCGCTAAGTGAGGTTAAGGGTACAGAGAGTGCTGGGGAGAAAAGGAGAACTGAAAGGAGACGGATGTGACAGGAGAGAATGGGTGAGAATGAGAGAGAAACAAACATAAAGAGAGAGAAAGAGCAGTAGAGAGAGAGGAAGAACTTTTTGAGAAGCTGGGAAAAGTGATGACTTCCTCGTAAACACATTCATTAAGAATGTTTTGCATGAAATGCATTAAGCCGTTAAAATACTTAAGATACTTGGCAAATATTCTGATAAATATTGAGAATATTTTTACAGGTTGACATGTCTGTAACAAAAGGATGTTTACAAAGTATAAACAGAACCTTTTGGCTATGTAAACTACTTAAGCAAAGGAACGTGCTCCAAACATGATTTTTTTCTTTGTTCCAGCATAAAATACAATTATATTTCCTGGTAAGTGTATCTAGGGCTTTATAAATGCATGCTTCCTGACATTGCATCTGGAAGATATTTACAATTTGTTAGGAGAGGGGTTCAAAACGTTATTCACTTCCACACCTCTTGGAGGACTATTTCCATTAACGTAATATGTTCGTAATAAAACTTTGGTAAACTTTATTTTATATGGGCCAGTCTAGTAGCTTTTGACTTCGTCCCGCCACAATTAGCCCATTTACAGCTAGTTAACGTCCACAAAAATCCATGCCCCTGCCGGGATTAGAACCTGAAACCTTCGAGTCGTTAGCTTGACGCCTTGGCCTCTTATATTGGCGAAACGTTTGTAATTAATTAAGTTTCCAACATTTCAACTAGAATTTCCACAATAGGGTATTGTAAATACATTAAGTTTAAGAAACAATAATTTTGGTAACTTGTTGGAAATTTATATTCCTATGCATGCCATATACTGGGTGTTTATAAACTACACCGACAAACTTCGAAATGGAATTCCTAATATTAAAACAAGAAGAAAGTTTCGAACAAATTTTCGAAATGTGCATAATTTCAGAGCTACAAGCTGCCTAAAGCGTAGGGAAATGAACTTCAGAGCTTCTTATTTTTAACTCTACAAACGCTATATCTGATGCGGCTTGCTACAGTCGAAAACTTTAAACACACACTATTAAAAAATGGATATTTCAAAATTCCGCAATGGGTGCCTTAGGGATTTCGCAAAGGAATTAGGGGATTCCCAGATTTTTTTCTGAAGTAAAGATGGGCCGTAATGAGCATGAATGGGACGTCCTCCACCAAGAAACAATAATTCGTTTGTGCCAAGTCGATATCGCAACTAATCCCATACATCGAGCGATTTTCTAATAAAAAAAATGCATTTTTGCATAACAAGCGGGACTAATAATTGCATAATTCCATCGAATTTTGTTATTTGTTATCGAAGATATTGAATACCATTATCCGATTAGAAGCTGGGAATAACGCATTCACAGGAAAGTCTTTTCATTCAAGCTATATTCCGGAATCACTCATTTCCTTTGCGGAATCCCATTTGCGCATTAATCGCACAATTTTGGAATATGTATTTTCAACTAGGGTAGGTTTGAAGTCGGAATCGCCTTTGACGATACCATGCCACCACATCAGTTCTACCGTTCGTAGTGTTAAAAATATGAAGCTCTATAGTTCATTTTCCCATGCTTTTAGCAGCCTGTAACTCCGAGACAACTAACATTTCGGGGATCTGTTACATGAATTTTCGTCTTGTTTTGATGTCAGAACTCCTCCAGAATTTGTCGGTGTAGCTCATAAACACCCTGTATAATCTTTGAAGAAAACATCTCGGCTCAGCTCTGTAATTTAGGTGGTATGAAATAAAATCTGCATTCTGTAACTCCGAAAGGTGACAATGAATTTCCACTCCGACGACAAAGGTTTTATTTCTTATTTATTCTTATTAATACTTTATTAATTTCATTTTATACAATGGAAATTATTCATATATACAGCTAGCTAGCTCAGTAGGCTTTGTGGGGAAATCTGATCGCCTCCTTCCCTTCTGCTCCGTCCCTGACTGAATGAAGTATGAGCCGACCGGGTGGCCTAGCGGTCTGAGTCAGTAGGCCATCGACTCGAAAGTCCCGCGTTCGAGTCTTTGCAGGGACATGGGTCTGGATTTTAATAGCGAAAGGCGAATGGTGATGGACCGAAGTCAAAACTTACTAGACTGACCCATATAAAAATAAAAGATTTACCAAAGAATGAAGTATGACTTCCGAATTGGTACTACACGTCGAAGATCGAGCATCTTGTTCGGATATCTTCACGTGTCTTCGCTCATGATCAGTCACAACTTCCCTTTCCTGTCCCAAATTAACACCCGGGATTTAGATGCTAGTTGTTAAAGTTATTCTCATATAGATTTTGTATGTAAACTGTAATGTGTTTACTTCTATTTATTCTAACGTGTTTGGTTTTGGATGCTGAATACCTGAACTATCTTGAAAATAGTTCCCGTGTTCATGTGGAGCGTCAGGTACTGTGGGTAAAGATATCTTGTATCACAACAGTGCAGTATTGTACTCACTAGCATCTGAGCATTACACACGATACCTGGTGCTCGACATGAACACGAGAATTACTTTCCAGGTGACTACTACATTACGGATAACACTGCAGCAGAACTCCAGAGTGCCTTCGCATGCAGCTTTTGATCGCAACTATTAGACTTCTCCGGCTGGGTACTATCTTTATTCAATAAAATAATTCACTATAAACTGTACCTATGTGTTCTAATTGTAATAGAAAATACATTTTTCTAGCTATTACAAATCCAGTTTGCATGATATAATAGCTAAAGGCATTGCATGCCATAGATTGTAGTAGAGCCCAGGAAATGTAGGTGAATATAATTAGTACCAAAATGGTATCAATAATGGACATAAGAGAGCGCTTTATTTCGAGTTCCTTTCTCCGAAAGTTATGCTCGTTTTTTGGATGACGTTGTAAACTTTAATATGCATTCAATAGTTCTCTTGTATAATGATCACCCCGGGTGCGTAGAGTCTCCGGTAAAGGAATGGAGAACTGCTTCGGGTCTATTGAATCATTATAGAATAGAAACCTGCTTCTAACAAGGAACACTCGCCAAGTGTCAGATACTGATTTTGATGAAAATTCCTATGTAGGTACAGAGCATATGTAAACATTCATAACCTACTACACTTCAAATTATAGGTGCTGCCGTCAACAAAAAACGACAGAAGAACCCGAGAAAGATGGAACGTAGAGAGCAAGTAAATCGAATACAGAGAACGGAAAACGCATTTTCTTGTATATATATTGAACCAAATGGCTATTATTGGATACTGGACAGGAGACAATACATACTGGACGGAATAGCGACAACAGCCGCCATCTTGAAAACGGTCATCTTGACTACACTTCAAAATTTTTAAAAAGTAAGTCGGTCATGTGATACTGTATATCAATATATACTAGACTGTTCCACGAAACTCAATGACGAAATCAATTTTGGCATAACTCTAATCCTGTACGGCAGAATCACACGTCAAATTGACCTGGAGACGGTCACTTTTATCAAGCATTATGTCTTCTTGAAATTTTGACTTCATCTTCCGTTAGTGTATTTAAAACTGTTGTTCCATGAGGATCATATTTATCAACATTACGGTACTTCTTATGTTTTCGTTCCTTCAGCTGTTTCAACAAAACGTTTTTTCAACACTCTTCTCACACATTCTCCAAGTCAATTTTAGGTGTCATTTTGTTGTACAGGATAAGAGTTATGCCACAATTGAATTCTTCGTTGGCTTTCCTGGAATATTCCAATATAGACTGATGTTTCACATGACCCACTTTCTACTTAAACACTTCGAAGCATAGTCAAGATGGCGGCCGTTGTTTTTATATACTCCAACATGTATTTCTTCTGTCCAGTATCCATTAATAGTCATATGCTTTGAATATAACACTTTATAAAAGAAAAGGCGTTTTCCGTACTCTGTATTCGATTTACTTGCTCTCTACGTTCCATGTTTCTCGGGTTCCCCTGTCGTTATTTGTAGACGGCAGCACCTATAATTTTGACTGTGTAGGTTTATCTAGGCACTGTACCTAAATACGAATTTTCATCAAAATCAGGCTCTGATACCTAGCAAGTTTTTCTTGAAAGTCAAATATAAATTACCCTATGACTTCTTTGGACACAGTTGCTCGGTAAATTTCATAGTGAACGCTCTTCGTGAAACAGACATTTGGCAATATAAGTGTGCATCCGAAACGAGTTTGGAGATTACATTTTAAAAAAAATCCAGCTCACATTCACATTGTGCTCACAACTTCGTACTCACTCAAACCTGAAACTGCCTGAAGCTGAAAACTTTGTATTCGCTGGACTTTGCGCACTCACCCGACCTCGCATATATGTCAAAAGCAGGATCTCGTACTCACTCAGGTTCCTGCACAGTTCAAGTTCAGTAGCTTACACTAACTAGAGGTCAGGGTCACTGCAAACGCGGGAGTCTGTACACACACTAACGATCAGCATTGGGACACGAAATGCGGACCGAACTCAGGTACGCCACGCTTGCAAATTTCAACATCTTATTACTACCCACCCCTTTGATTTAGCAGTTAGTGTCGGGATCCTAGAAACCTAGATCTTCCAAATGGACCTCATCGCTTAGAATTTTGGTGCAACCTCCTACATTATAAAACCCATTTCGAAACGTACATACAATGCAAGTTTTAAAACGACCATAATATATCACATCCTGTATAAAAATATAATCAAGTTCATGCGTAGTATTACGTCGGAAAATATTACGTAAGATCTTGAAAGTTAGAAGTTTGTTCTTTTCATTCAGCTAAATTCGCAAGAAAAACACCAGTATTTTTCACTCATTAAAGACTTTTTCATCAATTCCTCTCTTGGCGAAAACAAATATTGAATTGCAGTGTTTACTGAAAAAAAGTAATCCGACAATTCAGACAGAGAAAACGAAAAACCTTGTAGGAGAATCACTAACAATGTTATTACCTACAGGCCAATTCTCAAGAGACTATGACGTCTTTCAAATCTTTCCTCCCTCACCCTCCTGTCTCGCTCTTTCTCTCTCTCTCGTTCTCTCTCTCCCTGCACAAGTCGTTACACATGTGATGCAATTTTGTTCCATGAGTAAACTTCATTACTCAGTTTCCCAAGGTCTTAAAATAACCTATAAATACAGCGTCTTCTTGGGTGTGTGTTTGCGTTTTCCCCCTAACATGTTTGCTTCTCGTCTCGTATGAACAGAACCTTGAAGGATAGGCAAGCTTTATTATCTGTTCTCTTTTTATTATTATTATATTCAGAATATGATATTAAAATTAGCATTTCAGGATAATATAAGATATTTAACGTATTACCCTTAACTGTCACGAAAATATAGATATTTGCTTTACATAAACTTGTACACAAGTGTCCATAGTTTTTGCGTCGTAACGTTTTATAACACTATTGAAATCTTGGACAAAAGAGGTTAAAAATTACATAAAATTATTGTTCAACACGTGCCATACGAAGAAGAAGAGAAGGAGGAATTAAAGAAAAAAATATTAAAAATAATATGTTTCCCGAAAATGTTGCGTCGATTGGCAACACTGACAAGTACTCTAAAATTACGTAAATTAATTAAGTACATATTTATTTTAAAAAATCCATTTTTTTAAGAAAAAAAGATTTTATCTTCCGTGTGAAAGAGCGGGGGCAATTATGATACTTACTTTTATTGCTAATTAAATTTACAATACTATTCCCTCAATATCCTTTGCGCGAAAATACTCTTGTTGCTATGTTTCCGACAAAGTACCAGCTTAAAACGTCTGAAAAACGTTGTTTTTATGACTTTTGGAATAACGATGTGCGATATTATTATTGGCGCAATATGAAAAGAGCTCAGTTTATTCAATTTAGTAGTCTTTTCATACTTGAGGAAGATGTTTAAAGTGGTTTAATTGCTTTCTGCGACAGGTCCACACACAGTGAAACCGAAACACCATTACACACACAGTGAACCAGTTTTCTTTCGTTAAGCCCCACCCCGCTTTACCAGCACGTGGCACTACTTAGAATAAAGAAGTTTTGCTGAAGGGATGAATGATCTTTATCTTGAAAGTAAAACTTTCAGCTTATTACTATTTACTCATTACTACTTACTACTATTACTACTTACATGATAACGAGAACATACATACGCGTCTCATGTGAAAACAGCTACAACAATTTACTTCAAACTAGCTGTGGCTATGTCGGGCTCTACCCTTAAGATTTAAGCACATTTTGATAAACCATTTCCTATTTCCTATGTCCATACTGTTGTAGGACAATATTCTTATGGTCTAATCTAATGTTAGCACACTTACCGATTCCATAACCTGAAAAGAATTATTGGTGTTTATTGCCACTCCAGAAGGTGTAATAGAACACCTCTACCTCTACACCAATTCCCGTTCTGGGTAACAACAATTCTAGTGTTGGTTAACCCCATCCGGGGTGTCCAACACCGTTTCTGGTGTTGACAAACACATCTACCGGTGTTCAGAAACACCGTTAGGACTGTTAAAGTGCACCGCTAGAAGTGCTTCAATGGTGTTTATTAACACTCCTAACGGTGTTTCTGAACACCGGTAGAGGTGATTGTTAACACCAGAAACGGTGTTGGACACTAAGGATGGGGTTAACCAACACTAGAATTGGTGTTACCCAGCACTGGAATTGGTGTAGAGGTAGAGTTGTTCTATTACACCTTTTGGGGTGGCAATAAACACTAATATTTTTTTGAGTGTAGGAACAAGGTATTATTATTATTATTAACAAGATATTTTATCCCTTAAAATTCTATTTGCGACCTTCATGCATACTTGTCTGAGGCCAAAATAAGTTATGGGATAGCACGTCAGCCATTATGTAGTTTGAAGGTACGATTCTGGCATTTTCGTATATTCCAAAGGGAGAAAATAATCCTGAAATAAGACTGCTAGAATCTAGCTCAGAAGACATTTCTTGTGCTACGGCATACACGTAAATTGCATCAATTCTTATAATTTTAACTTTTCTCTTAAAATCTTACATTTTCTGGTAGAGTAGGTTTGAAATCTTTGAAGATAGCATCCCACATCAGCCCTAGTGTTTGTGGTGTTGGAAATATGAAGCTCTAATATTCATTTTGTGACGCTTTCGGCAGCGCGTAGGTTCGAAATGCGGCAGAATTTTAACCCCGGTAACGTAGACCATTTTCCTAACTTTTTTGGCGCACTAACATTCCTCAAAGTTCTCTGTCACTACAGTACCACCCAATATACTGTAATATTGCTAAAATAAAATGTATACACTGCCACCTTTCTCCATTGTTTATTTAATACTCTCGTGTTATACGTAGGTCACTTTTAACGCCAGTAATATAGGTTGTAAAATAGTTTAATTTTGTTGTAATAGAACTGAATTTTGTACCGTTTATCACCTACTCTGTGTTAAAACTTTGCTGCAACCAACCCACAACACTGTTCCCTTTTAGTTAAAAATACTTAGTAGTAGTAATCATCCCAGGCACACCGTTTCTGTGTTAAAATTCAATTGATTTAACACCGATAATACCTCTGTCGATTGACTTTGTAGCACGCTTTGGATTCTGCAATAGCATAAGTGGCTTATAATCTGGCACACCCTCTACAGGAACTGACAATGATGACAGAAATAGGAAAGTAAAGAGTCAAGACGACATATAAAGAAAATAATGTCTGTTAATATTTTCTGAACTTGACGTAGAAAAACAGAACCCATTTAACTGAGAGTAAGCCAAAGAGCATGCAATGGAAAGAGAAGTGAGATAAAGAAGAGAGGAAGGAAGAATGATAAAGTAAGAAAAAGCTTCAGTAAAAATGAGAGACACTCAGAGTTGAAGGAAAATCTTACCTAACATCTACTGCGTCTTATGTATGAAAGATAAATTTCTTGTGCTGACGCCATTAAAGATACTTCTTATTAATATTTCATTCTTTTAGTATTTAATCTATATCATAACCTTATATTTTATCATTTTAGTTAAATCTTTAAAAGATTTAGGCGATATTGGATATACGTGTGAGCAACACAGTGGTATATATCAAATCAATGCTCTTTATAAGAATTATCCCGTGATATTATATGTTAACGGGTAAGATGTCAGAGCTTTAGAATAATCGAAGTTACAACGATAAAGGCCTTTAAAGATACCCGGTGTTAAGAACATAGGATAGCTCTTAAACTCGGTAAAAAGAGATACTTGGTGATACCTTTCTTGAGTTGAAATTGGGCCAGTGGTTTGAACACAATCAAATTTATTCTTCTACGTGGTGTGTTCTGAATGTGTCTTAATGTAGAAAATTACGACATTTTCAAAACTCCAAGAGATTAACAATAAACAGTCTATACTAATCGATAACTCTCATAACGGGTTATCATTTAATTTGAATGGAATTTTGATTTTATTTATAGCCTTTCTCAGGCTCAGGCGGGGATAGGGTGGGGAGGGGATGTTGGAAGGTAATCGGCCAGGGCCCCATCCCGGAATTATGCGTGTGAAATCGAGGCAACCCCTGGATAGAACTAAGTAGGGATTGGCCGCCACTGGGGTCGTTCCCTTGACATTCCGCTTCCTAAGGCAACGATCTCCCAACTGAGATACGACCACTTAGTATATCTCGTTTAATAAAAGACATTTACTTCTTTTCTGGAGGACACATCAGTTAAGTGATTACATGGGCCATAGAAAAAAAATATTTTTGTGTACTTGCGTAATATTTGCCTTGTATCCCTTGTGCTCCAAAAGTTCGAATAAATCTATAATGTCCGAATTAGATATTAACATGGGTATATTAAAAATCGGCCAAGAATGGGTAATTATATAATTTTGAATGTCTTCCCACAACTTCTAAATGACCATTTCTAAAATTCGGGTTTGTCTGATTTCGTATGTTTTCTTTCAAAATAAGAAAATTCTTGTAAAATATGATTTGTATATTCGAATATGTTTCAAGCGACTCTGCAACAGATATTGTACTAACAACAATTCTTACAAAGATTTGCAACTATTAAATATAAACTCGTTTCGCTGGGCTATCGGGGAAATCATTTTTCGTACGTTTCGGACGATTTCATCCGACCCCAACGAGGCAACACTTTCTTTTTGTCTATAATATACATCGTATGATCATACATATTCGATGGGAAGAGCCTTGCTCAGACTTTGGATATAGAATTAATGAGGAGTCAACAAAATGTTAAGCTTCATTTTAAAGAAATATAATGTCTAAGGGGGGTGCAATAACAGTAGGTATAAAGAAACCGATGGAAAGTTAATAGGTTAAGATTCGTATCCTTGGTTTTCTTTATTTAGATGGTAGTTTCTCAATATTGTACAGTTTTTCTTTGTGTTCAAGCATTTACTTTGATAGCAAAGTCGTGCCTAGGGTTTCAACTAGATACTACATATAAATTTAGAGCACATAGAGATGTGCATTGGTCGTGGGTGGTTCTATGTCTTCAGTTTTTCGGAGAGCAAATTTAATATGCATTACGGCTTGATGTCAATTTCGATTTAGGTATTATGCAATGGTTTTTACTTTCGTTCGATTATTCTCTTAACACCCATACGTAGATCTTCTATCTGCCCATTTAGTCAATCAAAGTGATATGTTAGGTAATCTGGAAGACGACAGTCTCTGATCCTGTTTGTGAAATGCGTTTCTTTAATAAACGCGAATCCACTTTGTACTAAGTACGAAATCCTGGCATACAAGTATCATTGTCTTTCAAGACTGCTTCCATAAAATGGTGCAACGGTAACCGAATCATGTAGAATGTGTTGACTAAAAGCAGCCATGGTCAGTCATTTAAGTAACATTTTCAGCAACTGTTGTTTAAATGCCACATGTAGCTTGATATGAGCGAACTATTTCTCATTTTACATTATGTATTATATTTTAAATGTTGATATCTTGATAAGGTCTAGAGAATTCTTAAGATCTGTTCTTTTTGTCAATTTCAACGTTTCAGTCTGTACGGAGCGACCATGGCTCAGTGGTAGAGCGTTGGTTTAGCATTCGGAAGATCCTGCGATTGATCGCAGCGGCCGACGAGGTTTTCCAAGTTTTCTCCGGAGTGATACCAGGGAAATGCTGGGATGGTACATACAAAAATAGACTCTGGCTGTCTACCTTCCAACATCCTCTCCCCTACTCTTTCCCGACCTAAATCTACGATGTCTGAAAGACTTAAAATAAATTGAAAATTCAAAATCAAAGTTCTAATTTGTCGTTCTCTTCAAATGGAGAGTCGTCACTGTGATCCAGTGTCAGGTAGTATAGAGTTTGGTTCAGTTGAGGAATGTTTTGTTCTTTATCTTGGAAAAAAGCTTGGTCTGTTTTCGTGGTTGACGATGAATACGGACTGAGACTCTTTGATGGCTTTTAAGCCATCACATAAGGATTGGGCAACCTTGAATATCTGCTGCGTTTCTGGGAATTAGCACAAGTAACTGGTGTCTTGTTAAGCACAAGCTCTAGCGAAATGGCATTACCCAAACTTCAACTATGTATAAAAAGTATTGCAGCTAACTTAGGTGTTCCCCAAGCCCTGGCATCTATAGCATTGAAGAGTAGTAACTCGGAAATAAGTTTAAATGTGTACTTTAAGGCCTGAGCCTTAGATAACTAATGGCCATAAATTCAGGTATGTTTAGAAATGCAGAAGGTCAGTAAAGCCACGTGATTTTGTCGTTTGTGATCTCTCTGAATAAAAGATATAGCGCCATCAATCATTTGTCTTGAGATATTCATCCTCTCCGTGTTACGTTTGTGAAATATTTAACTGCTTATATCCCAGTTCAATGAGTTCGTCTTTTAATTCTTAAATAAAAATATCAATTGGTAACTTTATTATTACTATCTTAATTGGACACTAAGTTGTGGTTGACTCCAGAGTAGCATACTGAGTGATCACCTTTGGACGCTTTAAGATCTTTTTGGCAGAAAAGTTGGAGACTAATTCTCAGATTATGTCTTAGATTATGCTTTTCTTACATACAGTATGTATCACCAGCGTCTCTTCATGAAGTTAGATGCTTTTTGAATGCTGTACAAAAACATAGTTGTTTTTTAATCACTTTTGTACGTCATATACGGTCGATGCCTGCGAATCAGTTTGGACATCATCCAACTTTACAACGCACATTAGACTCCGTACGTGCAGATTGAAGATATATAGTAACGTTATAACATTGCGCTATATGGTAAATAATTCTGACATACATTTTAGAGCTTACTAAATACACTTGCATCGTGTAGCCTTTACAAAGTGTTAAAATAAATAATATGCTGTTAGCTATTTTTAAAATTCTAATCGAACAAAACTCAAATTATTAATATAAATTATTTTGGGTATGAATATGAATGTATACATAATCCATTTAATCATTGTATCCATTTAATTAAAACAAGCTGATAAGGCTACCACACTTAACTTTATTTTAAAAACAGACAGCAAGCGTAACAGTTTCAATGTTTTAGCATCTTCCTCAGATGACACATTAATAAATATTCTTATCATTAACAGTGTGTATTAATGTGTCGTCTGAGGAAGATCTTGTTAGAACATTGAAACTGTTACGCTTGCTGTGTGTGTTTTAAAATAAAGTCAAATGTGGTAGCCTTGTCAGCTTGTTCTAATTAAATGGAATTATTGATATTATGATTCATTTTAACGTAATATAGGTCTATCTTTAATACGAAGGCATCTACTTAAAAAATTATAAAACTAAACTTACAATTTAAAAGAGTGTTATACTTAGTTGTTCAGTTGTAAACTTACAACTGAATACAGAGTGTTTTTTAAAAGAATTTAAATTAAATATTTAAATATTTAAATATTTACTAAAAAGAAATTAAATATTTCAAATATTTATATTTATTTATACATATCTGGTACAGTTACAAAATAAATTACTTTGAAGTAAGGCTATCAGCAACGAGTTTGGCCATCGGTCACATTTGCATTTCAAAATTCAAATTAGACACTAATAAATTTATTATTTAAGTACAAGCATAATGTTCCTATTATTAAAGTTAGTTATTTTGTATTACTGCGTGTGATTTTGATTTAATATTGTATATCTGTATCATTTTTTGGAGAAATATCGTGGGGTATTTAAACTTTCTGTGTGTTACTAGAAACTTATATAGCAGCCGGTTCTTTCTTTCAATATGCTTGTTCTGCAGTCACGTCTTTACTGCCTTTTTCAGCCAGCTACGTTCTCCTTAACAATTTTGGATTGAGAGAGAGGGGTATAAAAAGCCAACCGGTTGTCAATAAATATAGACTGTTCTTAGCTTGTGTGGTGACAAGTGAAAAGATATAGAAGGTCTGGTACAAAGCCGGTCCCGCTCGGAGGGGCCGATGGCTCTAAGGGCGAAAGAACGGACCCAGCACTTGCGTTTCCTCAGTAAAATTTGTTTTAATAACGGAACGTCAGATGAGAAAGTGAAGTAATTTCCTGCAATGCTCAATTAAAGAACGTTGTTTCGGAATTGATCCATTGGTGCTCGGCTTCTTAGCTAGGATGGTGGTTTTCTCCGACTGATCTGGTTTCTAAGCGGGAATCTCGTGCTTCCGGTTAAAAACCCAGAAAGAAACAGTCTTTAAGTGAGTGTTGCTGTAAACTCAATGGTCCGGTCGAGGGGAAGAAATAGCTGGGGAAAATATTCAGTTAGTAACTATAGCGTTGATGATTCGAAACTGAGGGTTCTGAGGGCTCGGAAAAGACGTTGCCATAAGGAATCGCTGGTCGACGTCATAAAGTGACAGTGACGTCGTTTATCCGCATCTAAGATGGGGGCGTCTCCCAGGTTATGCTCAAACCCAACCTAGGTCAAGGGACAGGTCGAAATGGGAAATCGATGATATTTCCGTTGATGTTTTAAGCATTGTCCTGCCAGCGTCGTGCCTCGAGGTGCTCGAGCCCAGTCCTTTAAGTAATTAAGTAGTTTTTCTCTTCCCCAGCTACCAGTCTGACTGAAAGAGGACCACATTCATACTAGGAATGGAGACATGTTTGTAGTCGCTAAATTTCACAATCTGATCTCTAAATCATTCTGATTTAATAAATTATCTTTCTGTGAAAACTTTTAAACATGATCTAACCATTGCCGTGGCTCCAGTACCGGCTAGTTGACTATCGCTCATTAGTATCATATAAAATTTCCCTGGAGTGTATGTGGGTGGCCGTACAAACTAGTTAGGCGGGTGCACTAATTTTATGATAAGCAAAATGTAAATAAAGTTATTTTGTTATTAATTGCAAGAATGAATTAAAATTCGCTCCCAAACCTAATCACTCGGTTATATTAGCTTATAGGTTCACTACTGAGTACGAGTGGGTGAGGTTTCGTCTTCTCCAGTAATAGACCCTGGCCGTCTTTTAGTCGTTGGAACATTTCGAAGTACTGAGAAACGGAGGAGAGGATTTTGTCACGTAAATGTTAGTCTTAATATCACAAAAGCAAGGCAGAACCGCTAAAGTTTCTAGTCGAGATTCCCGAAAAGCTACCGGACAAATTAATGCATGGTAATCCGATTTGTCTAAAGATGAGCTCCTGGGTCTGGAACTTATGCTATTTATGAGCAGTAAAACTCCACTGTCTCAAGGCGTAAGGTTTCACTCACCATAATTACAAATGCTCAACCTGGCCTCCACTCACTGCACGGAGAAGAGTGTCTTCTATTGCAGTATTAACTGTATCCATGATTTTTGTTCTGAGCTCTGCCAAATTAGCGTGTAATGGAGCGAGTATGTGGAGCTTAAACACAGGGTTGTTGGTATCCTCATGAAAGGAAGTCACATGATATGATATTTGGAGATCTTGGGTAGCAAGGGTTTGTGCCAAGTCGTGAGTTCCCTGCGTCCAATTCAACGTCAAGAAAATGTTTCCTTTAGACGCCATTTTCCCAATAACAAAGTGTAGCGGTTGTTTGAACGTTAGTAGTGGAATATAAGGTGAGTCATATGAAACTCTGGACCACGGTTGTTCACGTGGTACAAGTCTCAATCATTTCGGGTTCGTTGTTGCAGAGACATACGGTTTTAAAATTGTGTCATTCTTTTGAAACGTGCTGTACAGTATACATACAATTACTTCAATATTCAATATACGAGGAAACTTTACATTTGCTTATTTGCAGTGTATTTCAAAGTAAGGATAAAGTAGTTATCTATTAGGCCAAGTGTATTCAAACTGAGGATTAAATTTTAAACCGATCGGCGCAAATTCTCTCATCCAAATATCATTTCTAACAACCGCATCTTATGCTAGTCATTAAGTCGTAATTGACCAAATATTACATTGTCGACAGATGTATTGTGTTCCTAATCTATAAAACACAAGATGCGTGGCGTACAAAAAAATTTTGATGGGTGGGCTTCAACCTTCCCTAGCAAATCCGTGGGTGGACTCAACTCTCTGGAGGCCACCCTGAATTTAATTGCTGATTCTAACGTAACCATAAATATTCAAATTCCCTGCAACTTACGGTTACCAATAACGCCAGTATAGTTATGGTCAATCTGTATTTGAGATTACGTCCCCAAATTGGGCTACATTTCGGTATGCAATTAGACATTGCACATCAAGTCTATAAAAGCGATATAATTAGAACAAATATATATTGCGCTAAAAACTGAATTTTTTTAATTGCCATGTCGTCAGCTGTTACAAAGAGCTGTTATATTGTTTCTCTCTCACAATACATGCTTCTAATTATGGATGTCTTTGAAATAGAGGAAATAAAATAACAATCAAATTTAAAAAATATATATATTAAAAAACGGAAACAAAGAATTGAATGATTGGATAAAAAATATCTTCTAGGAGTTCCATTCTTTATTCAGAAAATATTTTTCTGAGAAAACATCTGTTTATAAAGTCAAATAATTAGGTTAATTAACAATTTAATTAATGTTGTTATCGGCACACAAGAAACGCGTCTGTTACGTGAAAGTTTTCTAGATTGTTAGAGAAGAAAGATTCTTATTAATTCTTCCAGTTTCTTAAATTTGAATTTAAAACATGTAATGGAAACTAGAACATTGAAACTAATTATGTAAGACCACACATAATCACAGGTTTCTTTAAATACCAGCTGAGATTTGGCACAGTCGTACAGCTTATAATGTTGGTTAACATATATAAAGCCCTGAATCCTCCTACGCTTGCTTTCCCTGGTAAAGAGTGTAATATATTAACCCTTAGGCGCCAGGACCGATCATGTTCGTTATTATTGTAGTCATAACAAATAATATATTGTTGGAAAGCGCATCCAACCAGGTAACTTTTGTTCCCGTTGTGCCTAATCTGTGGAAGACGAAGAGACCCTAAATTTTCGAATAAAAAACTGAACTTTTTAAGAAGTCGATGGGAGTTAGCAACACAGGCATTTATCGCACGCCGAAGACCTCCGTCCCATCGTATATCTTAGGCATTGAGGTCAAATATACCCAACAATAAGAGACATCGGTGCAATGCAAGGCAAGCAAAATTGGTCAAATTTTCGGAAATATTATGATGCAGTTCACTGTCTACAAACAACAATAAATTTTATGAACGTGTTATCCATTTGCTATGAAACAGTTTAACATGTTCAAGATCTGTATGCTTCAGGGTGTTGGGCGAGGCTTGGAGTCCGAGCCTTCTATTTATACCAACTTACAGATCCTCAAGTTTCAGAATGTCTGCACTTACATCTGTTATTTCACTGATGAGTGATGACTGTAGAGGAAAATCTTTCCGTATATATACACAGGTTTAATTTGCGGTTGCCAATTTATCGTGGTTTCTCACTATCTAGGACATACATATCTCTTTTCGTATTGGTGGCATTTTTATATTCTCATATGTACACCTCCTATTAAATATCTGTTTTCTATATAGAATAATAGGCTTCAAATTTATATATACGTGCATGTGTACACAATCTTTAAGCGTATATTGTCCGCCAAGCAGTAACTATACACTGCAAAACATAGTTGTGTTAATTCAACACAATGCGGTGTCCCAGCGTGACTACCACTTTTGTGTTTTAAATCAACACAACACACGTTGTTGATTTCGGTACTATGAAAAAAAGTTACGGCTGCAGTGAGATTTGAACATAGGTTGCTCAGTTAGAAGTTCGAGCGCCTTACCGAATTGGCTGAATCGTCAGACAGAAAAGGTATTAAATGCAAACTATATTTAGAGCAACATTTGAATTGAACGACTACAATATAGATTTAAACAGTGTAGGGGATCAAATATATGTTGCTGAACCCTCAAAACAAACTGAATTACTTGCACGAATTAACCCATGTTTTAATCACTTCCTATTTGTCAATTGAGAACCAGAATTCCCATTCAATGAGAATATTCTATTTCTATGAAAGCAAGCAAGATGGCGACAGCCAAACACTTGAGAAGCATTACTGTTTTCTTATCGTAGCATGTCAAATGCTGCGCTTACTTCCATAGAAATGGAATATTTTCTCAATGAATGGGGATTAAGATTCCTAACTGACCAATGGAAAAGTGATTAAGTCATGGCATTAGTCGTGAGAGTAACTTTGTTTGTGTTTGGGATTCAGCAAGATTTTTTTTATCCTCAATATTGTTTCAATCTAGTGCTCTTTCCGTCTGACGATTTAGCGAAGTCGGCTCTACTTCTAACAAAGCAACCCATGTTCAAATCTAGCTGTTGCCGTAACTTTTTTTTTCTCACAGTACCGAAATCAACACCATAAGTTGTGTTGATTTAACACACAAAAGTGGTAGTCACGCTGGGACACCGCATTGTGTTGAATTAACACAGTTATTTTTTACTGTGTATAGACTTTTCTACTTACAGGATTTTTGTGCGAGTTCGTTTATTAGTTTTCTATTTTAACACTTTAAATTCTAGCTTTGCCCAATGCTTTGCCCATTTGTGTGCTGATGTATACAACTAAAGATGATAATGTTTATGAACACATTTAAGGAAAGGAAGCAGGCCCATATTCAGCGGGGAAGACGAATCTGATAGCTATGAACATTTTGATCCGAACTGAAATATGATTTTCTTTGTGTGTAAAAGAAGGCAAAAATTATTATACTGTGCACCCTTAAGTTTTACCTGTCTGTTATACAACACATATTGGTGTACCTGTAAGAAAATTTTGTTGCTGAGCTCGAACGTTTCTCTGAAACCTCGCAACGAGCAACTCTCTGTAGGATATGTTTGATTTTTAGAAATACACTTGAGGTATTTAAAGAAAACGTTGTCTATTTTAGAAGACCAACACCATTATAACTATCATTATTACAGTGTGAATATACAGTCATCGTGTTGTTAATGTGATTTATCATTTCAATTACAATAACTAATAAGGTAGGTATACTAATAAGGTATAATATATACAATATATTAGGTTAGGTTAGAATCAAATCTCAGACTAACGTAATATGATGAATGACGCAAGATGAATGTGGATCGCATCAATGGCAGTGACTGCTTTAGTTTCTTGTTTCATACTACGTCATCGTTTCATTATTCCTAATTATCACATATCGACTTAAGTGTATCGACTCAATTTCAGTTTGTTTACCTTCTTTACGTAGTTTGATCTCACAGCAAACCACTATTTCTTTCTCCAAATAGCTTGTGATATATATTCAATCCAGATTCACATATTCTAGATTCATCGAATAACATTTCCGTTAAAATACAACATCAAATAGAGAAGCAATTTCTTAAATCCAATTTAACAATCATCTTTAATAATAAGATTTGAATCTCGAGACATCTTATATATATCGAACTTCATTTGTTTGTGTGGACTGCAACAATAACAAATCAACTATTATAGAAATCACTAAGTTTTCAATAAAAAACATTCTCTTCAATATAACGTCTTTCCTCCCTCTCTAAAGATAATAATATCATATATTCTTCTTCCTCTCTCTCTAAAGAAAATAATATCATATCTCCTTCTAGGTTGTTGAAATAGATTCTCAAATTTCATATATCAGGCAGTCTTTACTATATAAAAATCGCTTCAATGTTCATGTTTTATTAAAGTTTTCCCTAATGCATATTTGTTCCATCATACACAAAAATAAGAATCAATATAAAATAATCTAACACAATGTTATCTCAATGAGATTAATATTTAAATCTTATTCTTCACTGTTGAATATTTAATTAAGTATAGTAAACAATTATAGTAAATGCAATTTTTAGAAAAATATCTCTTATTTGTAACCGGTCTTCTAATTTTGTTTGAACTGCGGAGTCTTTGGGGCTTTGGTACCGGTAGAGTTTCAGCTCTGTTTCTTTATTACTCATATCGTTCTGATTGGAAAGTAATCTAATTTGGTCTCGATGCAATGTTCTGATTCCATCTTGTAATTATACTTCTGTCACTGTAGAACCTACATAACGTAGAATTTGTTCTCTTATGAAATTTGGAGATTTATGAGGTTGATTTTTATTTGAACCCATGTTCCTACTGAAGGACACAAATTGTGAGTTGAAAAATATTTGCTGTTCGGTTTTCATCTTGCTGCCTGTCTGTAGTATTTACTGGATTTGGTGCGAGGTACACATGAAAAATAATATCGGCTGGAGATAGATTTTCAAGTGTAGGTGATTTAGCAAATCTTATATCACTTTCAATTTCCTGGATAATATAGTCCCAGTCTTCTTGTTTTGTTTCTCTTAATTTTCTTTTCAATTATTTCTTTATCTCTTGCACGGCACGTTTTGCAGTCCCATTACTCTGGGGGTGATATGAACACTTATTTTCAGTGCTAACACATCTTTAACTTCTCCATAAAGCAATACAAGTATCAGCAATTAATTTACGTGCTTTAATACTCACATTTCAGCTATATCTTTTACACAGCAATACGTATTTCACCATCATTGCATAAAATATCATATGCATATACAATTAAGTAGCCAAGCTACAAAAACGGCCAGGTCTACTTTGCAAAAGTTTCCAGGAGCGTGCAAAAACCGTTTACTATAGATGAAAAACATTAATGTTGCTTATAATTTTATTTGGATACCAATATGCATTAAAATTGAATGCGTGACAGATGTGATGCATTATATTAAAAGCTTATTTGTTATTTACAAAACAAAATTGGACGTGGCCGGGTTTGTAGACAAAGTGTGGACGTGGCCACCTATATAACAAAAACTGCAGTAATGAAACTATGAAAGTGATTCCTTGAGGTTGTTTCTTACAAAGATAATGCACTTAATAAAACACATTTTTATTACAAGCTTTCTGTGTTACATTTTTAGCACATTTTTTACTTTTCTATAGAAAAATCTTTAATTGACAATTTCCAGAACTCCATCGTCACTCACACAGATCCTCTTCGTTTTCTTGTGATTCAGCGTGATTGGCTGAATGCTGCGCTGTGCTGACTACACTGGACCTGTCCGTGTTTGAAACTAAGTGCTTGTGGAGCTAAACGTTTTCTATAAAGAAGTCACGTATTTAAATCGGGAAGAACATTCAAGGTCCATTTATGATTAATTTTAGAAAACCCGCATTTTAAAATGTAAGTACTTGAATTTAAAGTTCTTTTGGCTTTGGGTATCTTTGCTTGAGGTCGAAGACATGACTTGAGCAAATGATAACTTTAAATTCAAGTTTCTACACTTTAAAATGCGTTTTCTTCTCACAACTTTCAAAAACGGACCTTGATCGTTCTTCGCGTGTACCCTTCAAATGCATTTTTAACACGTCTCTGCAGCTTTTGTAACGAAATAGATTTAGTATTTCATAGAGGGCAAACACCACCTGACAGAAACAATGTCTAACTCATTGTGTGACACAAATGGACCTGATCGTGTTTGTAACTAGGCTACAGAAATATTTTAATATTCATATAACCCATCCTTGACTGTGATATGCTTATAAATATTTCTTTTTTTTTTGTCAACATATATCAATTTAATATTCTGCTGCTCAATGTCATTTTAAACAAAACAATCTAATTATACTTACCTCTTCTCAGTAACACACGTTTATTTGGCTTCATTCATTTTATATTATTAAGCTTGTTTCCAGATTTCATTCTAACTTAACCTAATCTATAGTTTCTATACGCGCACATTTACCTAAAATAGATAACATTTTTCTTCGAACATATAGTACTTTCTTGCCTAATAATCGTACTTAACTAAAATCATAGAGGTAGTCCCGACACACACTTTGTGATCAAACGTATCTGGACACCCTGGCCGCCCTCCGAGGGGAACACATACTCAAAACAGTGTACGTCCGTTCTTACCCTTGATGACACCCTGCACTCGAACAGGCATAGTCTCAATCAGCTAGGTTTTCTGGGGGATAACATACCATTCCTCCCATAGAGGTGCAATGAGAAGAGGTATGGGTGTAGGTTGGTGGGGTCTAGCACAAAGTCATCGATCCCAAATAGCCCAGAGGTGTTATATCGGATTCAAGTTAGTACTTTTCGCAGGCCAATCAATGGACGTTGTTTATGTCAAACTGCTTCCCTAAATCCATGCAGTATGGACGAGTGCTCCGTCGTGTTAAAAGACTGAATGGTCATTCCCGAACTGGTCCTCGACGTTAGGCAGCAGGAAAGTACTTAAAATATTAACGTAACCTTGCACTGTGATATTGTCATTTAAAAAGATTAGAACACCTCTAGGAGAAATATGACCACACTGTAACTCCACCGCCACCGAATTTCACAGTCAGCGCTATACAGATTGGTAGATGTTACTCACCTGCCATTCGCTACACCCACACTATACCATCGCATCGGATCGTCACATTGTATGCCGTAATTCATCACTACTCCCCACGGTTTTCCACTGTTTTGTGGTTCAGTTTTGACTCTCCTTACACCACGCAAGGCGGTGTTTGGCATTTGCCTCTGCCATGTTGTGGCTTATGGGCAGCTGCTTAACTATGGAAACCAAGTTTCCGCATCTGACGCCAAACAGTTATGATACTTGGAGTAGATCTTGATGGAGTTTGGAATTTATGTGTGATGGTGGATGATTGACAATTACCTGTACGACCCTCTTTAACATTCAAATATCTCCGGAGGTCAACATGGGAGGTTGGCTGTACCAGTTTCTTTGCGTTTCCACTTTACTACAACATCAAAAGCAGTTTGAAATTAACTAGAATAATTAGGAGTTTGAAAATTTCGCACACAGACTTCTTACATAATCAACCCCCAATCACCTGATAACGTTGAAAGTCTGTGAATTGCTCAGATCGTACCATTCTGCTGTCTCTCGCTGTCCGCTGACTACTGAGACAATTGTCTATGCGTTCCATAAGATAGGTGGTAGTATTGGGTTGACCTCTATGAAAAATACATGTTTCGCGGGGTGTACGGATACTTTTGATCACATAGTGTATATCAGTTATATGCCTAAGGAATGTTTTCTGAGTGGAGGCAGAAAATGGGGAGTGCTCTTCCACATGCTTAGGTCTCTGTCTAAGTCTGATAGCAGCTGATGAAACTGAGGAAATTCTGCCAAACCTAACCCTAGCACCAAAATTCGAACCTATACAAATTCCAAAATTCAATAGCTGTGACCTTAACCACTAGACTACTGGGGCTTAGTGCGTATATTCTCTTGTATGGTAATACACCTCAATTTAAAAATGATGTTTCTTCCGTTTTCTTTTTCCTTTATCTTTTTTATGTCTTTCTTCATGTTTGTTTTCTTAAGGGTGTTGCCATGACACCATCATCGATCGGAAGATATTTTCTGTACCATTTTAATCTCTCTCTCTCTCTCTCACACACACACACATACACACACTATTTCCATCTCTATTTCTGTTTCTATCTCATTCTTTTTATTCTTTCCATCTTACGTTTCTCCTGCTTGAGAAGCCACAGGTTGTGGATTTTTTATGTTGTGTGTATGAGTTTGTGTGTTACCGTGTGCTTGTGCGTAAGCATTGACATCTGAAGAAAACATGTTACGCCACGGGTACCAACGCATTTTGAGAACTTGAGATGTCAGACAGGACGGAAAAAGAAACCGCTTTGACAGTATAACGAACAAAGATTTTTTTTTCCTATGAATGATGCAAATGCGTGTTGGCGACATATGTCGTGCTACGGTAGCAACTTCGTTTCTCCTCTCAAGTTGTAAACATATTTTGTACCTTTTAAAAGAAACTGGAGCGCTTTCTACATGATTTTTTTTAAAAATATATTTTAACTTTTTCTCTGTTTTTGGATTTTGATGAAAATGAAATTATTGTATTTTCAAAACGCCTATGGACCAGAACCCGCTACATGTTATGTCCTATTAGTGTCTTGGGACATGGAATAGAAAACGTGGCGATAATAGTTTGTATTAAAGGGTATTCCCCTAATAGGGTTCAAGAAAATTCAGATAAACTCCGTCGGGATGCCTTCAAGAGCGGGGATAATAGCAATGCAGTATTGAAAGTACTTATAACAGGTCAGTACCGTAATAACAAAACCTATGGTGTTTAAATTGTTTGAATATTTTCAAAACATATGCACCATTCAAATGCACGAAGTTAGGCAATACAATTGTTCTACGTTGCTCGGCTTGACGTTCTTGCGTTTCGAGAAAACAGAGAACAAGATTTAAGGAGCTTTGGGAATACGTATACTCAAGACAAATGTTTTACATCAACTCATGAAGAAAGCTATCGACTGGTGATTGTATTTATTTCTTTTATATAAACTATTATTTTCTTGCAAAAGAGGTGGTGAGCTCCTATTCATGGTAAAGTGGACTTCAGACTACTCCGTTCAATGAACACTAAGGACATCAATACGTGACCCCAGTCGAAGTTTCCTTCAGTAGAACATAATTCTGGTCCATAAATTGAATCTGGGCTTAATTCAGCTGGCTGGGGTTAATCCCAGCGGCTGACCATCCTGTTTTTTCTAGGGTATTTCCTCAGTCACACCAGGTAAATGCTGGGATAGTACCTAGAAAGTAGGCTCTGGCCATCAACCTTCCACACTCCTTTCCCCGCCCTATCCCGGCCTGAGTCTCAAATGGCTAAGACCTTAACATAAATTCAGAATCAAATGAAGCCGATTAGGCGTAGTTCTGGTAACTATTGAAGAAAACTGAATACATCACTATTTATTGGTGTAAAATAAATAGTAACTATTGCTACTCTTCTTTTACTACCTAATGTATACAATGTGTGTGTCAGAACTAAGTACATTACTTTCAGGAAGGGATTCCTGACATTCAAACAAGAAAAAAAAGTGTTCCTGTGAACAATGGTAAAATTTAACTTCGTTTTAGTGATATACAGCGGAGTCCAAAGTTGACGCTACAATGGGGACGAAACGAATAATTTTCAATAAATCAGAAACGATGCATTGCAGAAAAATTCGGTTACGAGGATTTGTTTCTAACAACAAGGTGAGTAGCAGGAGTGCAAGCGCTATGTCGTTGCGTTTTCAGTGTTGCCAACCGAGTATAATGTTTAAAATTTTCAAATTTTACTACGTCGAGTTACTGGATATTTGACATTCTCTAGTGATGTAAATAACGTTTGTAAAATACATCACAGTGTTGCTTACATGGATAAGACACGAGATGAAATACGCTAAGTAAATACGTAGTTTGTATAATACCGCGAGAACCTTTCTTTTCCGAACACATGTATAGGAATACCTGTGTGCCTTGTAATGCAATGGTGTACTATCCACATGTCGGGAACAAAAGGTTCTCGCGGTCTTATACGAAGCGTGTCCGGAAAGTAAGTACCGTTTAAAAAAAACTAAAACAGTTTTGTTCAAGCTACATTAATTTTTACATGAAAGAGCACACCTTAAACTATTTTTCGGCATAGTTTCCACCAATGTTCAAACACTTGTCATAGCGGGTGACCAACTTGTCCAAACCTTTGTCTAAGAAACATCCCGCCAGTAAAGACAACCATAACGTGGGGTGACATGGCGAACCCACGTTTCGTCACCAGTCACGAATTGGTTTAAAAGTCCTCTCCTTCATTACTGTAACTTGTAAGGAATGTTAAAGCACTGCCAACTTGTTTGGTTTTGTGGACAGGCTGTGAGCCTTTTCGGAACCCAGCGGAAACACAGTTTGAAAAACCTAAGCGGTCGGTAACAATCTCATGCAAAACAGTTCTCAAAACTTGAGGAAACTCATCTGAAAGCATTTTCACTGTGCAGCGTCTATTCTCACGCATTTTCTCATCCACTTTCTTCACCAACACATCATTCCCAACAGAAGGCCGCCCGGACACTGGCGGGATGTTTCGTTGAGGATGTATTTTTTCACAATATTTTAAATAATTATTCCAAATAGTCTTAATATTTGTGTTCTGTTCTTAATATTTATGTGTTCTCAATATTTTGTTCCTTTTCAGCTTGACTTCACAACGCAATATGTGCTGTTGAATGGTTACGTTATAGAGGACCTGATTGATACAATGCATCATATGCCAAAAGTGGAGTTGTGGATACTGTAACAAACGTTCAAAAAACAAATTGTGTACCTGAGAGTCCTGTGAGGACGACGATTAAGAATGCAAGGACAATTGTTATAAGATTATTGCAGTTTAGATGTTTTTTGGTGTGTTATAGGGAAAGGGCTTTTGTTTTGTCACAAAATCTTTAAAATTTTGTATAACTTTTTTCTTAGTTATGTTCTTTTCTTTAAAACACGGTGTTCTCCAAACATAAACATTACAGTGCTTTTTTCATAGTGTAATTTTGGGTATATATAAATAAAACAAGAAAAAAGTACAACATATAATTCAAGTAATGAAATATTACTTTTAGTATTATGCAAAAGTTTTCTGTTGCGTAATTTTTCCTTTTCGTGTGCCAAAGAAGTCCCACAGTGGATCTACATTCATCTAAAGCAGACATTTCCCTAGCTCCAAAGTAGCCCCAAACACGTGGCTACTTTAACACCTAGTAAACACACTTGTTTTGTTAAATACTGTCATATTGTCAATGTTGAATAGTTTCTTTGTTGAAAAAGTCACACACAAAAAACACAGGCTTAAAAATATCCTAAAACCTGCTTAAAGTAGCCCCGGTGTACGGTACGTATTTTCCTAGGAAATTCCATCCATTCCGAAGATCACAAAGAAAATGCCGGACGAATATGGAAAGCAATTGTTACGCATGGGAACTTGCTTCTTTGTTCTTTCGAGCAAATATCAGTTGATTGTGTCGATGAAATGTAAATATTATATCAGGTTACTTATCAATAACACATATTAGACATTTGCAAAGCGGTATTCAGCGCTAAGTGCCGAGAAAACCTCGGCCATAAATATCGAAAAACTAGGTCCGATAGTTCAGTCGAGAATTGTCGCAACAGCCACAGAATTCTTCTTCTTTGCGTGAGGACAGAAAATGTAGCTCACGAATTGCGCAAGTTAGCAAGGAATGTGATTCCAGTCGACGTACCCGTTCGGTTTTCTGTGAAAGCGGTTCCATTTATTTAGAAGAATGAAGCCATATAGAGAAAGTAAATCATCGTTCAGGCTTCCTGGATTCTGAACTTCGTGACATCGTTTACAATGTAGCGCTTTTATATTTGAACTTATTTATGAATTTCATGGCATCTCAGATTCAGGCCAGGACAGGGTGTAGTTTGTAGATACCATCACAACATTTGCATGATGTGACTAAGAAAAACCCTAGAAAACTTTCAGCCAGGACTTAGGGTCGATGGGATAGTTCCAGTACCTTCCAATTCCAATACCTACGTTCTACCATCCGAGCTATGGTCACGCGATATAAAGTGGTGTTATCTAATGTTGCCACAGGAAAACATTGTAATCTCCATGACAACCAACACCTATCAAGAGGTCAGAAGACTCGGTTGGAGAACAATAAAGAAAGCACAAAATGCCAGCATAAAAGACTGTATGCGTGAGTTTGTTCCTTCAAAAATCAGGTTCAACGATGAGATTTATTACGATATAATTCCCTATCAGCAATTGTCGCGGAGTTTCAGCGGCCCAACCCACGGGGAATAGTCGGGAGTCGTTTTCTGCGAGACGAAGCCCGGCCGCCATCGGGCCACCTGCTGTACAGTGATATGCTTTGCACGTTGTTCACCGCTAAAAATTAGTGAGAACGACTGCTGTAAAATGAAAAGGGAATGTCTTTGAGAGGAGTACAAAGTACTATGTGTTTCCTTTGATAGATGTATTTTTTTCGCGGAGTGGTTGTTTTCCTCGCGATCGCCACCCCTTTGCCGATTGCAGTTGGATTATCGTCGGGGTGAAGCATACTGCCCGCGACCGGGAGTCGTTTCGTTGCCGCAGGATGTTCGTTAAATATCAGACTCCTGCCTAAATGCCGAAGACACACGAGTAACAGCCTGGTGGCCCGCTTGTGCGAGGCGCTTCGTGCCCGAAAGTTATACGCGCATGCGTGACGTGTGTCGTACGACAACAGGTATGAAAAAGCATCACCCAGCTGGAAGACCAGCATAGCCGAGTGGTTAAGGCAACAGACTTCTAAATCTTGCGATGACAGTCGGAGGCACGAATCCCATCGCAGACCCTGAAGAACTTTACTAATTACGAAATAAATAACAGCGAAGACAATGCGAAAAAGAGTAACTTAATATCGATTACCACTGCGTCCTATATATTATATATATGTGTCCAATATACCAATATGTGTTACTTTTGCCCGCCTTGTTGCCTCCGCGGGAACAAGGTGGGAACAGTCGGCAAACTGTCGGGTCATAGTTGAGAGTAGCCTTGTTCCTGTAGCCGGGTAATAGATGGCGATTTTATCGCCCCGGTATCCGCGCCGCAGGTGAGGCTCGCCGGAGGGCCGCCAAACGTCGCAAGTGGGCCGCCACTGGACCGCTTCCGATTTGCTGATTGGGTTGATTCCCTCACCTGCTCGGTTATTGAACCTCCTTTAACGAAGTACGTCTCTTCAGAGGGGTTCGAAGAACATAAATTTGGTTATTGCTGATTGTAATATTCGTTGCTTCCAATGTCAGATCCAGGGAGTGAAAATAATACGTTAATCTTGTAAGTGAATCTTCATTGTCAGTCTTTGAAAGCGAAGTGTGAGATGGATTCGTTCGTGCGAAGCTAAAATCAAGTCAAAAAATTACAAAATTCGTTGCAAGTTTGACTACTCAGTTAAAAAAAAAAAAGAATGACCTGACCTAAAAGTCATAAAAAATGACGACTTTGAGCAGGGATTCCTCCAGAATTTTCAGTTGAGGATTATAAAGTCAAACTTGGGTGGCTGTAAGTTGAGTTTTACACGGTTTATATCGATTTTTAATCGTAAAAATTGTAATACTAGGGGTTGCGCTCGAGAATGTGGGGTTAAAAATCACATTGGATTTGCCGGATTCTCTTATTTTGAGTGAGCAGGTAGGAGAAGCTCGTTGTAAAGCCACCATTAAGTGGTGTGTTCTAGGTGGAAGCACTTAAACCTGAATAAGGGAACTTTAAACAACGACGAGCTGAAGTTTTTCAAAACGTAAAAGCAGAAGAAAACTAAAGTTACCACTCGGATTTCAACTTCCGCAGCTTTAATTAACTTCCGATGCATGCCCTGCTAACCGGAAATAAAAATAGCGAAATAGGTTTTATCATGAATTTGGGCATTTTTGGGATACTTCATTAAGTAAGACGAACAGTGTCAGACCTGTATTAAAACAAGTCCGAATCAATGCGTTTATCATGAAAACACAAAACAAGCCCATACCGATCAAACAATGCGGTAACAATGCGGGTTGCGCAACCAGTATTTTGAAAGCCGATGCGAGAACTCCAAAACACATCCAAGAAATCTGTAATTACTCACACGAGGTCTCTACCAACAATGCACACTTGTTGTCACTAAGGAATAATAGAGTCCGAAGGAAGGTTTTTTTTTCAGGATACCCTAGTAAGAACATTTGGAGGTAAATCCATTATTTATGACTTTAAAAATTTTCATTACAGACGTACATTTTCTTATTCCATGAATTGAACATTAACTTTCACTTTGTATCAGCGTTTAATTTATTTCTCTTCCTTTGATATTTTCATTCATATGATCAATTTCAAATTCTGAAACAACTCTGAATGAAGAAAGACAAAGTCTGACTAGGTTTTAATTATCTGTAAATTCGGAAAGTACTTGAAGGACTTGATTTCATTACTTATCTTTTAAACAAAAATCACACTTTCGCGACCCGACGTTAGAAACACAAGTTATTATTCAATTAATGTACGCATTAAATACATATTTTTAACGCACAACTTCTCGACTAAGTCTGTAGTCATTATCAAACATACTGTTACGGGAAACATTTTTGTTTTCATAGTTTTGTTGTGCCACGTCGTTGATAGGACAATTTAGAAGAGATCTTCGAGACGTAAACTGTTTCGTAATGGAAACTTAATTGATGTCCTGGATAGAATTCTATACAGTTGTGTGCTGGAGGGGGCTTGCAGGGGCTCACGTGAGCACCTTGTTGAATAGTTATATTTGTACCGAGCACTTTATTAAATTATTTGAAGCACACCCTTACTGCAATGATGTGAGGGAGAGGGCTCGCTCGCAAGGGAATGCGTAAGCCCTTTGTTACATAGATTTACTTTTGATCCGAGCTCTGTTAAATTGTTTGAAGCATCCCATAGCAAATGCATGCTACTGCGCCGATGAACTTGTGAGTTCCGTAAGCCATAGAGTTAGTTAAATAGTTTGTTTTCAAATATTTGAACTCATTGTTACCAAACCATATTATTTGTTTCTTGAGAACGTAAATATTTCTTTGATTCTTCATACATTGATGAGGAAGAATGGGAAAATGCCATCAACATATTACAGCCATATTCAATCCTTTACTAGATCAGGCCTCTCCCTGAAGGAGGAGTTGATCTACTGCTCCGAAGCTGACCAGACGTTTTGGGAAAGGAGAGCCGAAGCTCTTAACTGTGATCGGACTGTCTTTTATTCACAGCAACTCCTCAGTTGCATCACGAAGTTGGGTGGGCATCGTTCCAGACCGCCAGGCCTTGGGAAAATGTCACTGGCATAGCCGGGAATCGAACCCGGGACCCCAAGATCAACAGTCAGTGACAGTATCTACTAGAAAAGCAGGATGGTATATTATGTAAACTGTTATATTATATAAACTGTTAACAAACAGTACACTTGATAATGACTTCAGACATAGTCGAAACATTTTGATGAGCTTTAAAATGAGTATTTAATACGTTAATTGAATAATAGATTGCGCTTCTAACATCAGGCCATGAAAGTCAAATTTTGATTAAAAGATATGACGCTGGATGTTGTTTAAATATTGCTTTATTTACTTGGGACACATTAAGGCTCAATCCAAGTGTATTTGCCCGTCTTTTTCGTGTTACGTCAATTATTAGAATTTTAGTAGAGGAAAACAAAAATTAACTTTCACGGACCAAAGTTCGTTTCGTCCTTCAATAATGAGTGCAATTAGTTATAATTACATGCTAGTAGTAACTGCACACCATCCTGACTTTACTAATAATATCCTTTTAAAACTAATTGTACTCATTATTGAAGGACGAAACGAACTTTGGTCCGTGAAAGTTAATTTCTGTTTTCCTCTACTGAAATTCGAATAATTGACGTAACACGAAAAAGGCGGGAAAATACACTTGGATTGAGCCTTAGTTCGTCTGGAAGGCAGCATCTTCATTAATAATATTTACTCCACTGAAAATTCTATTAACACGAACATAATGTTCACAACAATAAAATATATAAATGTACTTAACTCAACAGCAGAAACGAAACAAGCAACAATGGTACCAGTAAGATGAATTCTAATGAATAAACTATACATCAGATACCTCACATAAGAACTTGCAGTCTACAACGCAAGATCCATAGATGTGAAGACGTTCATCACCATCAATATGCTATTCTACAATGTCTACACTGAAATGAAGAAGAGATTTTCTATTCATAAGGAGTTCCTGCAATTTTAATCAACCTAAATCAAATTCCTTATAAGAACCTAATTTATTCCTTAGAGCGAACTTTCAAATTCAAAACCATATTAATTTATCACAAATTAATTTTATTTAGAATAAATTCTTAAAGTCTGTGCACTGGAATTGAAGGGTGTGAGGCAAGAACATGATAACCCACAATGTTAAACTTTTAAGAAATTCGATTTTTACTGCTGCACAAGTCATTTTCATTGGCTGAAAGCTGATTTTTCACGTAAAGCTATACACAAAGGCTTAAAATAATTGTACCAAATCAAAATAACGAATTTCTATTTTTCATGCTGCTGTGTGGGTTACCATGTTTTATTATTTATACCATAATATTCGCTACCTAAGTCACTCAAGAATAAATCTTTTCACTGAACTCGCTCTAAGAAATGTTTAATTTACAAATTATTTTCCTTTTTAGTGGCAAGCTGATATACTGCTCCTCGTTTCCCGCCATCTTAATTGTTGGTTACCATCTTATGAATCCCAAAATGTTACAATAGGCTTACCATAAGTAAATATTGCTGCCATCTCTGGAGCACAATTTGAAGTCGGACAACATTAAACGACACGGTATGATTCCTTTCCATCGGGTGCTGAATAACTCAAAAAATAAACATTTGTGGGTTACCATGTTTTTGCCTCACACCCTTCAATTCATGACTGGAGTTTAAATAAAGTCGTGTCTTCTAATCATTTAAACCTTTTCTCTAATAACGAAAGTGGCCTGAATTGGCCAGAATTGGTCCCGTCTAGATGACCCTGCGGGACTTAGACGTTTTACATTTTATCATCAGCAACAGCAGAAAAAAAATGGACTTCAATCGTTTTTTCACCACTACTTAATTTTCTTATTTACTTTGTGAAACAAATATTTATGCGTTACTGCTTAAATTGAAAGATCTCATTTGATGTAAAACGTATTGTTGAGAAGTAAAAATAATGTTTTAGTGAAAATATTCAACTAAAAAAATCAGTAACAGTTGTATCATATATACAATGTTGTTGTTACCTTCAGAAGAACTTTGTTTGAATTATTCAGTGTGTCATCTGACCTTGAAGTTCTCCTTAATTCAAGCAAAACATTCGAGACAAATGCATGTAGAAAGGAAGCAATTTGTTTGCCGTTCTTTAGTTTTGTTTTCGAGGAATAAAATTACATTTTGATTGAATACTATTTACGTAAAGACAGGAAACAGGAGAAGACGTGATAAATTACTACGTTTCTTGTTCTTTAACTTACTGATCACCAGTAGCACAAATAATAAAAGTTCTCCTTGAGGAAAGCTACGATTAAAGTGAGTGATAGAAGTCAACATAGGGTAGGTTTACGACCAACCGGGCAATTTTTTCGCAATTTCTTTTAGTAATGTATTCTGTCTAATACGAAACAGACGATTTTCTTCTGTCACTTCGAAATTGTCTAGAAATATATTTTTAATATTTTTTACCGTTTCTGTTTCATTTAAAAAAGAACCAACAAGATGAAAGAACCTTACTGTTTTATCTGAATTAGTTTACTTCAGATTTTGTTATTTCTTGTACTTGATTGTCTCTTGATTTTTTTTTTTATATTCAACCATTTTTCTATCCACAGTTGGATGAAGGCTTCTTCCTTATCTTTCAATCTCCTTCTATCCTTATGTATGTAGAATTGTAGATCCCTGAAAAACGCTTGATCTCATCTACCCATCTTGGATTTGGACGTCGTCTCGGTAGTTTCTTTTATCTGGGAATCCAATGTGGAACATTTGTTGTCCGTCTTTCATCTGCTCGTCTAGCTGCGTCACCGGGTCCATCTCCACTTCATCTTCTTTGCAGTCTTGATTACATCTTCCACATTTTATGGTGAACAAGTCCATTCATATTTATCTTTCTGTTCCTTCTACTTATTACTAGCATGAATCTTTTTATTGTTGTTTGAGTCAGTTGCGCATTCAATAGCTACGTTTCACTGCCATAAATCATCAGAGGAAAGACATATTGATTATAAACTTTACGCTCGAGATAAATTGATAGTTCGCTTTTGAAAATAAAGTTTAGTCTTCCAAACAAGCTCCAAGCCATTTTACATCTTCTATTTATTTCATCAGTCAACTTGGCATTCGACGTTGTCTGCAGTCCTAGATAATTATACTCATCAACTATGCCTATTGTCTCTTCGCGAATCTTTATTCCCTTCCTTCTAGAATGTCTTTTATACATCACTTCTGTTTTACTTAAATTCATTTTAAATCCTATTTTCGAAATAGAAAGTGCATGAGTAAACTTTTTTTCTCAATTTTAAGAAATTGGTTTATAGAGTGTGAATTTAAAATTTGGTCTTCCGAAGAACAAAATAGGTAATTTACTATAATTTTATTCATCATTCTTATCTTTCAGGTTGATTCCTTGGCACCGGTAGCAATTCTATCTCGGGGTAATGGAAGTTACTGGCTGGATCTGCAAGCCACGTATACTCCTGATATGAAACCAGTGTTCTTAAGTTCAGTATCTCGAAGATGTAATAGTCGGAGGGGGCGTGGCTCGGGGAAGAAGGGGACTGTTATTGATGTAACTTCAGAATTGTAATTATGGCCTTGCTGGAGGGAACATTGTTTTGGAGGAAGATGATGCATTTTGATAGTTTGTTCTTTGTCGTTCTCTTCGAAGCTACACATAATTTATCCAAAAGTCCACGTAACATTGAATAGTTATAGTAATGCATTTCTCCTAGTATTCCTGACTCACAATCCGAAAATATCGCACCCGTCACTTTCTCTCCGGATTTCTGACTTCGAATTCTTTTCTGTGTTGATCTACTATGACTACGCTCTACTACATTGATTAATGTTTTGCCTCTGCATCATACACATTCAATGTTTTTTTACCACTTGTCATTATTTGCTGAACAATATTGGTCACACCACGTTAAAAAAAACTGTCCATGAGAACCTGCGCATTGTTCCTTCTTCTCCTCTTTTCATCGGATATCAAGGCTTTTGGCACACACTCTGTGTAGATTTCTCTTATACCAAATTCGTCAGGCATAATATAATACACTCGCTCTAATGTCATTCATACAAAGGACATCACCCAAGTGTCCAGCTCCGATTTCAATGTAATTTTATTTTCTGATAGAGGACATGTACGCATTATGTCTGATGACAGAAATTGTTCCCATGGCGCATATTTTTTAAAGTTGTTGAATAGTTGTGATGTAAAAAAGTCCCTTAAGACCCCTTGTAAACTGCGTGTGAATGATAAAAAGTGAAGAACAACCGTGTGGTTACATATTAGGCCTAGAGGCAAGTCGTATGGTAGATGTGACCTTGACGGCAGCCATCTTGAAATGCGCCATCTTGAATCAGACTCAATTTTCGAAAATAAAAACCATAGCATGTGACATTTCATTGTTTTTTTTTCACAAATCCAATGGTATGCTTATTTTTGCTCTATAGTTAACCAGCATGAAGTTAGAATCATGTTTGCTACATTAATTGATTTTGCGATTTATTGTCAGTGTATGAATACTGTTGGGATGAGCTTTCGCCACTCTTTCGGAATTTTTAAGAGTTGCGATGGAGTTATTTATTTCAAACCACAAAACATGAAAAGCCTATAGGCCTATGACACGTGAACAAACAAAAATGAAATTGTAACCGATTCTCGTTCCAAAAATGAAATTGTAACCGTGTAAAAAGTATCTTTGTTTTCAACATTTCTTCCTTGATTATCACTATTGTACCGTTACGTCAATTACATATTTTTAAATGTAATGTGAATGTATTTGTAGAGCGCATTGGGAATAATTTTATTATGCCTATGCCTCTTTGCTATTTGCTATTGATTGCTGTTGCTCCTCTGAAGTTGTATTATTTTGTCGCTTGATTAACATTGTCAGCTATATTTCCTGATCATTTTGTGTCCATCTAACGAGAATTGGTTACAATTTATTTTTTATTTGTTCACGTGTCATCGGCCTATAGGCTTTTCATGTTTTGTGGTTTGAAATAAATAACTACATCGCAACTCTTAAAAATTCAGAAAGAGTGGCGGAAGCTCAACCCAACACTATTCATGCATTGACAATAAATCGCAAAATCAATAAATATAGCAAACATGATCCTAACTTCGTACTGGTTAACTATAGAGCAAAAATAAGCACACCATTAGATTTGTGGGAAAATTTGCTGTTACAATGAGGTGTCATATGCTATGGTTTCCATTTTCGAAAATTGAGTCTAATTCAAGATGGTGGATTTCAAGATGGCTGCCGTCAGGGTCGCACCTACCATACAACTTCCTTCTAGGCCTAATATGTATCCAAATGGTTGTTCTTCACACGCAGTTAACAAGGGAGGTTAGGGGACTTTTACCTTACCCTGTAAATAACTACATCACAATTTTTCAACATTCAATAACTTTAAACAACATGCGTCATGACAACAATTTATGTATACATGCCCTCTATCAGAAAATAAAATTACATTGAAATATGAGCCGGATATCTGAGTGATGTCCCATGTTAGATTATGTGCTATACCCTACAGACAGCGGCACGTGTCTGCAAAGATAATGTGAACACTATCTACATTTTCTGCAGTAACTACTTCCCTGGATCCTCGTGGTCTTCCATGAATTCCTATGCTTTTTCTACACCTTCTGAAAAGCCATACGCGTGGTTTAACAATGCTGTATAATCTACAGACAATCAATATTTTTTGCATCAATTCGTCATAGATTCTTTTCGCTCCTATGTTCTTGTAGAAGAGGTATTTGCTGATAACTTGTATCTGAAATTTGGAGAAAATAACTTTTGCGTTAGCATGGTCACTTCCAATCGGCGGAGGAAAAATGAATGAATGAGTTTTGCACAACATGTTATGAAACATTAACTTAAAAATATTAAAAGGAAGGCAAAGTTCATACAAAGTGAAAGTTGATATTCGATGAACGAAGTTAATAAGGCACGTATGAAATGATAATATTTGAGGTCATAAAATGATACTTATGCTTTGAAATATGAAAACAATGACAACGAATAAGCAATTAAATCAGCCTGAGCCAAAGTCGACTAAAGTCGATCAATTATTTTAATTCAAAATCATGAATGTGAATACACCCTCCATTCCGAAAGAAACCGAACGTTTGAAAACAAATAGTACCACTAGTGCCATCTGTTGTAATATTTTACCGGTAGATGGCGTAGTCCCTCATTGACAACTGGTATAAATGTCATGACATTTGGATGCACGGCAACAAAGTTATTGCGTTTCAACTGTCAGTGTGTTGTGTACATCGGTCGGAAAATGAGTTTCAAACAACGAGCTGCAATTGAGTTTTGTGTTAAACTGGGTAAACCTTTTACTGAAACGCGCCAAATGCTACAAAATGCATATGGTGATGAGTGTCTATCCCGTACGCAAGTTTACGAGTGGTTCAGGCGATTCAAATCGGGTAGAGAGACGCTGGATGATGACGAAAGATCAGGCCGTCCCAGAACCGGATTATCGGAAGAAAACATCGAAAAAGTGCGTGAATTCATCAAACATAACAAAAAAGCGTCGGTGAAAGTTATTGAAATGGAATTAGGCATTCCTCAAACAACCGCATACCGCATTTTGACCGAAGTTTTGGGCCTTAAGAAGGTTAATTCGCGGTTTGTACCACACAAACTCACCGAAGACCAAAACGTTGATCGAATTGCGCATTGCAAAGACATTGTTAAAAGTGCTCGGCAGGATCGAAACTTCTTGAAATCGATTGTAACTGGTGACGAGACGTGGTGTTTTGAATATGAGCCCGAAACAAAGCGGCAAAGTGCTGAATGGAGAGCGCCGGATGAAGGACCACCCAAAAAAAGTCGCTTGGTGAAGTCAAAAGTTAAGGTGATGCTGATTTGTTTTTACGATTCAAAAGGAATTATCCACAAAGAATTTGTTCAGCCCGGCCAGACAGTCACTGGAGAGTTTTACTTGGGCGTCATGAAGCGTTTGCTGGCAAGAATTCGTCGTATTCGGCCCGAATAT